>VIAB01006698.1:54990-67147 GCA_009801035.1 Oophaga pumilio | reverse complement strand
AGGATTTTACAGGTAAGGTCTTACCAAAATCCGTCTATTTGTGTGAATCTCAAAACTTTTGGCCATGACTGTAGTTTACTGTAGTTTAAGTCGCAATTTAAGGATTTTTCCAGTCTCCTTTCCTGAAAGATAGCTTTTCTATGGGCTATTACCTTCCTCAGACTAATGTCTGAATTGGCAACTCTCTTGTCATTCAGTTTCCTGGTTCACCACCAATTCTAGTCAGGGCTACATCATATTTTTATATTTTTCAGTTCCTTCTTAAATTGGTATCCTCATTTTTTCTTAATGAAGAAATCTGTTTGTGTTTTTTTTTTCTCCCCGTCCCATGTTAGAGACTGCTTCAGGCCAAGTTCACACTGGGCGTTTTTGCTGGGTGTTTTTAATGCTAATTTTCAGCTGTGTTTTACAGTACCAGCAAAGCCTATGAGATTTCAGAAACCTCATGCACACACATTGGTTTTCTTGTCATCAATATTTTGTGCTTTACTTGTTTTTTTGGATGTAGAGCATATCACTTCTTTCTTCATTTTTTCCAGAGTTTTTCATCCATTGACTTGTTTTGCTGCATTTTGTGTCACAAAACCAGATTCTATGGAATAGGACTTTTTTTCCAACACTAAAGCATGCACAAGAGACAAATCTAGCATGCCAAAACCGCCACACAAAAAAAACACATAAAAAGCACTGCAAAAAAACACAAGAGAAACAAGGAAAACATGCAGGTTTTGCTGCAGGGAAAAAAAACGCTGAAAAAATGCCCAGTGTGAACGTACCCTAATAAATCTGCTGGGAAAAAAACGCTGAAAAAATGCCCAGTGTGAACGTACCCTAATAAATCTTCTGGATGTGGTTAAAGTCTTTTAGATCTATTTATCTCATAGCTCCTTTTTCCTCGGGACCAAATTTTTTAAACTAATTCTTCATTGTCCTTGCAAGGGTCTGGTGACATTCAAGGGTACCATAGCCTATTGGATCGGTATGGTCATTGGTTTGATGTATCACACCGAGAAGAGAGGGCTACATGTCACAACTGACTTCACCAAAACTACTGATGTTGCAATTAGCATGTTCGGCTACATGTATGGAACAGAAAATCAACATAGGAAAAGGGGAAAAGGTTTTTCTCAGTGCTCACCAGAGTATCACAGGACCATGGGTTCAATGTGGCTGGAATCCACTTGTACATGCAGGCAAAGAGGAATAAACAGCACCAGGTGATTTCAATAAAAATTCAAATTTTATCTTTTTATTTAATCCATTGCTTGCAAAAAAGTTAAAAACATATGTGTCATTAAATGTCAAAGGGCTAACATCCCCCGCACGCTGACGCGTTTCGGACTTTATGTCCTTAATCATAGACATCTAAAAATACAATGAACATACAAAGTTTATAACACATACACAAACCCAACCCCACCTGTGAAAACAATTACAAAACAGATGGACCAATCATTATATGGTGGAATCAACCTTCAAATCTTGGTCTAAAAGGAAAAAGCAGAATTTTAATCATGTGGCATTCAAATATCGTTCTATCAGATATTGCTCTTATCATTACTATACAGAAATAGAACAATTAGTTGACACGTATTCAAACACTCACAATGTTAATAAAGTGTTAACTATTGCAACTGTGAGACAATATAAGCACCAATGACATTTATCTCAATTCCCTACAAGAAAAGAAAAGAGGCCAAAGGCAAAAATCGTGTCCAGTGAATTATATGTAGACATCAATTCTGTACATGTTTCTGTGTTATTATACCAGCAGAATATATTCCTACAAAAAAAAAATTGTGTATATGTGTCGCCCTGATCACTTCAGCACACTCCATGACAGTTTACAAAATGCACACACTTGGTATCATATCTCATCTGTTGTATTCATATAGAATTATCTCGTGTGCATGCAGGAACCTATTCAACATATGCATGCAAGGCAGCTACAAAAAAAAAAACACAAAGTTTTTTTCTCTCTCCCCATCAATACCTTGAAATTGGACTAAAGTATCGAACAGGTATAGAAAAGATACATTAATAAATGCAGTGCACACGAACAAGTGATACATATATGTCAGAGATCGCAGCCGGGGAGGACGCACTGAAATACCCCACTGTTACCTTTTTGCATGAACAGCCCACTGCTGCCCCCTATCGTCAGGACAATTACACAATTGACCGATTTTAACGGAGGAGACCGCAGACTGTTTCCATTATTAGGCCAGTTATTGGGGAAATGAAAAGTGAGCGTATGGTATATACACCTCCAATTCAAACTCATGTAAGTTATGTATATACCCTCGGTACGGTCACTGCCAGCTGTGCAATAACAAAACTAACTACTCTTTGCCACCAGCAATTGTTTATACAGGCTGATTTGGACACCTGTATGGGTAGCGTATAGCTTTGGGATGCGATTTTATAGAACAAAAGGAACAGAACCATTACATTTTATATTTAATTCTGAAAGATAGGCAGTGTTAACAAAAAGTATAGAAAATATTTTACAAAGGGGCAAACTAACACAGCATATAAAGTAAAATAAAGAGGATTAACAAAAGAATTTACTAAATCTGGATCACGGAAATGGCTCAGAGCTTAGTCAGGTGGAGCACATTGATTGACAAACCTCAAGCGAAACATGGAACATAGATCATGCCTACACAGTTAAGTATCTCCCTGCATTGAACACAGATCATAATTTGCCTTGTCTTTTTATCAGCACTTAAGTTACACCCACACACCTCACCTGAATGATCTCATGTGGATCAAGATGTGGGATGTGGATTTAGTTTCAGAAAATATTCAATATTGACATAATTTTTCTCTATCGATAGTTTACCTTTTCATTGAAAGAAAACATGGCAAGACTGTCATCAGCTGTTTGCCCACTATTAATTTGGGGCTGATAGGCATGTCTCACAATTAAGGAAAAAATAGGTATGTTGTTCCCTTTATAGTCCTGAAGTTGAATATATATCCTATCAATATCGGATAGATACAAACCCCAATATTCATAACTATACATTGGATGCACAAAGTCTGTTGAAGTTCTTTCATAATGGCAGGCTCTGCCTGAGAAGAGCATAATTCTTGTCCTCTGGTAAACACATGTCCTTTTGTTATCTTGTTTCCAGCAAAGACTTTTTCCTGTGTGTTTACCTGTACACCACAATATATATCCTGCTTTAACCATTTGGTCACCATGAGCAGTCAGAGCTTAAACGTTTTTTCTCTGTCGCCTCATTGGGGTACACAGGACCATGTGTTATGCTGCTGCCACTAGGAGGACACTAAGCAATACACAAAAAAGGTTAACTCCTCCTCCTGCAGTATACACCCTCAGCTGGCTCAATCCTGAACCAGTTCTTGCTTAGTGTCTTTAGGAGGCACTAGGGACTGGCTTCAGACCCCAATTTTTTTCTAATTTTTATTTTTTTCCAAATTCTTGTTCTCGTGGAATGGAAGGGCGACTGGGTCTTCTAAAAAAAAAAAAAAAAAAGTCCAGATCTCCCGAAATCATCAACAGACGGGAACGCGGAGTGTCGCCTCCTATTACCCCCTCCTGCAACGTTACCACGCCTGAGCTCTTTTCGGGGCGATGGATCCCTTTAATGGGCCCGCTCTCCCCACACCATCAACGTACGGGAACACGGGGTGTCGCCCCCGTATACCTCCTTCCGGAGCCAGGCCTTCAGCCGGACACGATTTTTTACAGCGGCTGGCGTTAGCAACGAAGTGAACACTCTCCACCTCCCTATCAAAGAGATGGTGGATTGAGGATGAATAACCGCACAGTCTGCTGGTTGCCTGTGGGACTTGTTCCTGACTCTGCAGAGGACACAGACAGGGTACCGTGAGTACTAACTCCCGGGGCCTTATTGGATTCCAGACCCCGTGGGGAGTTAAGCGCCCAGTCTGCAGCGCCTCTCAAAGCCGCTGCTGCGGTCGTCCCAGCTGCCGCGGCCTTCTCCAGCGAGCCTTCACATAGGCCCCACCTATCATGCGACCCCCCACCTGTCACCGCCGCTACCGCGGCCGTCCCTGCATCGCCGCCGCTGCCTTCTCATAGCTGCGTCCATGCAGCGCCGGCGCGACTCTCATAGGAGCCGGCGGCCGCCATCTGCAACGCAGCTACGGCCCCCACCTTCACCGCCTCAGCCGCGGCTTCCGCGGCCGTCCCTGCAGCGCCGCCGCTCTCTCTTGTCACCGCCGCGGCCGCCTCTACTTTAGTCCCCGGCTTCGGGCAGGGGTAGGCCTCAGCTCCGCCCTCTCGGGTAGCACCGCCTACGGTTCTCCCTGCTTCCTGGCCCTCCTGATGTCTCCACCCACATCTGGCGTTTCTCGTTTCTCACGAGAAGCGCCAAATCATTCTCTGCCACCATTTCCTCAACGCCCCAGCGTATCTTCTCCCTGGGGACACCAACGCTTGGTCAGACCCCAAGGCTCTTCATACAGCTTCTCTCATCTGGTGGGCATGGACACAGGACCGGGGTAAGCTTACACAGCCCTTAACCCCTTCCCTGCAGCAGTCTCAGCGGGCCCCTCTTTTTTTTTTTGAAAAATGTCACAATCAAAGTGCTCCAACAGGACTGACAAAACACACTGTGGTGTATGCCTCGTGTGCCTCATGCAACGCCTCGCTACCGCGAAAGCACGTTTCCGCAATCTGTGTGGCCTGCGCCCCTTCATGCGCCAAGGGGTCCCCTGCTAATGCCGACCCCAGTGGGCCTATTCCTCCTGAGTGGGCCACGTCCTTGGCACAGTCCATGGATTCCCTGACTAAAGCCTTAGAATCTTTCCATGGTTCCTCCTCAAGCTAGGGCATCCCTTTACATGCAGAGAGGCCTTCAGTCTCCAGAGAGTCTTCCTCAGACAGGGGCCGGTCTGTGGCAGCAACTAGGCGGTCTTCTAGAAAACGTCCCCATAATTCGTCTCCCAGGCCCTCTAGTGGCTCGGCTTCCGCAAGCTCGGTTTCCCGCTCCCCCTCTCCAGGGGTTGATAGCAAACACGACTCTGAATACGAGTCAGATGTGGCCGTAGACCCGGACTCGCTAGAGTACCAGGAGTCCTTAGATTCTCTCATTGAAGCGGTTAATAAGGCTCTGAGAGTAGACGAAGAACCCAGGACTAATCTGGATCGCATTGTGTCTTTCAAAAGGACCAAACGCCCTCATAGGGTTTTTTTGCTAACCACCTTGAGTTTACGCACATTGTCCAGAGACATAGAAGTCGCCCAGACAAGCATTTCACAGGGCAGAAGCCACTGCAAGCTCGGTACCCTTTCCCAGCAGCTTTGACAGTGGATCCGCCTATATCCCGGCTCGCTTCCAAAACTCTCCTGTCTCTTTCGGACGGCTCGTCAATCAAAAACCCCACTGATCGACAGATTGACAATCTCGCTCAGTGTGTCTTCGAAGCTGCCGGAGCAGCACTCTTTCCTTCCTTTGCCGCCACCTGGGTGGCCAGAGCTATGGTTGCCTGGGCTGAGGCTCTGGTTAAGACTGATCGCGACAATCCTCTTCCTTCCGAGGCGGTTTCTCTCGCCTACCAGATTGCCCCAGCTGGGGACTATGTCGTGCATGCCTCCCTAGATGCGGCTAACTGTGCCGTGCTTGCAGCTGCATACGCTTTTACCATCAGGAGAGCTCTATGGCTCTGAGAGTGGCGGGCAGACTCTGCTTCAAAAAAGTCTTTAACTTCCCTGCCGTATCAGAGCGGGCGTCTGTTCGGGGAGAAACTTGATCAGATCATCTCTGATTCTACTGGGGGAAAAAGCAAATTCCTCCCTTAGCGTAGACCCAGCCGGCCCTTTCGGACCCAGCACCAGGTTCGCTTCCGGCCTTTTTGCAGTACCTCAAACTGGCCTTCCGCAACCACCTCCTCTCGCTCCCCCCGCCCTCCACGCAGGGACAGAGGCTCTCAACCCTCATTCAAGCCTTCTCAGTCTTGGAGAAACAGATCCTCTCGGTCCGGACCCAAGGTTTCCTCCTCCCGCAAGTTCTTCTCCCAATGACTCCTTGCCGTGTCCGGAGGACACAGACAGGGTAGGCGGCCGTCTACTCCTGTTTCGCAGGGTCTGGCTTTCGGTCGTTCACGACCAGTGGGTCCGAGATCTCGTATCCTCCGGATACAGGATCAAATTCTTGTCCCCTCCGCCAATGCGCTTTTTCCGGTCTCGTCTTCCAAGGTCAAGGGCACTCGCAGTTCCTTTTTATCAGGCCTTAGGACGCACTCTGCAGCAGCGCAGTCATCATCCAGGTTCCTCTCGCGGAAAGGTTCAAAGGGTTTTATTCAAACCTGTTCGTGGTCCCAAAGAAGGACGGAACCATGTGCCCCATCCTGGACCTGAAATTGTTAAACAAATTCGTCAGAGTCCGCCATTTCAGAATGGAATCTCTCCGCTCTGTCATCGCTTCTTTGGAAAAGGGGGAATATCTTGCGTCTGTCGACATCAAAGACGCGTACCTTCACATCCCAATCTTCGAGGGTCATCAAAGATTTCTACGCTTCGCGATCGGAGACGAATACTTTCAGTTCACTGCTCTACCCTTTGGTCTCGCCATCGCCCCCAGAGTGTTCACAAAGGTCATGGCTGCCGTCATGTTCATTCTACACTCTTGGGGCGTGGTGATTCTGCCCTACCTGGACGACCTTCTCATCAAGGGTCCATTTTTTCCAGGCCTGTACAGAGAGTGTCGATGTCACTGTGGGCACTCTATCTCGCCTAGGTTGGCTAGTGAACCTGGACAAATCCTCCCCTGTTCCGTCTCAGAAAATTCCCTTTTTGGGGATAATTTTGGACACTTCCCGAGGGTTGATGAGTCTCCCTCCAGAGAAGATTTCTTCTCTAACTCAGGGAGCCCAATTGCTATCTCTAGGCCGCTCTCAATCTCTACGGTTCGCCATGCAGATCCTGGGGAAAATGGTACCATCCATCGAGGCAGTACCGTTGGCCCACTTTCACCTCTGTCCCCTGCAACAGGAGTTGATTTCAGTCTGGGACAGAAACCCAGCCTCCCTGGGTCGCCGTTTTCGCCTGGCGCCCAGAATCAGGCGGACCCTCAAATGGTGGACGGTGACGTCATCATTGAGTCAAGGCAGGTCTTTTCTCTCCGTGCACTGGTTGGTGGTGACCACCGACAACGCCAGTCTCCTCGGATAGGGTGCGATCTTTCGTCACCACACGGCCCAAGGTCGCTGGTCCTCTCAAGAAGCCCGCCTACTGATCAGTATTCTCGAGAACAGAGCAATCAGGCTAGCTCTTCTTCATTTCCATTGCCTCCTGGCCGGTCGTCCCATCCGGATCCAGTCAGACAACGCCACGGCCGTGGCGTACACCAATCGCCAGGGCGGCACGTGAAGAAGAAGAGCGATGCTCGAAGTGACGCACATTCTGCAATGGGCCGAGTCAAACCGCTCGCTTATCTCCGTGGTTCATATTCCGGGAGTGGACAATTGGGCGGTGGATTTTCTCAGCCGTCAGGGCCTAGCCTCGGGGGAATGGTCCCTTCACCCGGAAGTGTTTCATCAGATTTTCCAGCGATGGGGCACTCCGGTTGTGGACTTCATGGCATCCAGGCTGGTTGTGACTACCATGATGAACGCTAGGAAGCCCGTTTCCATGCGCATTTACCATCGTGTTTGGAAAACCTCTTTCTCCTGGTGTAAGGATAAGGGTTGTTCCCCGTTGGTGTTCTCCACCCCCTCCTTCCTGGAGTTTCTCCAAGCAGGGTTGGATTCAGGCTTAGCGTTGTCTTCCCTCAAGGGTCAAATTTACGCGCTATCCGTACTTTTCGAGCGAAGGACTGCGTCTAAGCCCCAGGTTAAGACTTTTATTCAGGGAGTGTCGCACCTTGTTCCGCCCTACAAAAGGCCTCTGGAGCCTTGGGACCTTAACCTGGTCCTCAGTCCCTTACAAGAGACCCCCTTCGAACCATTACAGGATGTTTCACTCTCTCTTGTCATGGAAGGTTGCTTTTCTTGTCACTATAACCTCCATCAGACGGGTCTCGGAATTGGCGGCCTTGTCATGCAAACCTCCCTTCCTGATTTTCCACCAAGACAAGGTGGTGCTAAGGACGACTCCATCCTTTTTACCTAAAGTCGTCTCGTCCTTTCATCTAAATGAGGATATAGTCCTGCCCTCGTTCTGTCCAGTTCCGCTCCACCGTACTGAGAAAGCCCTTCACAATTTGGACTTGGTTAGGGCTCTCCGCAGGTACATTTCCAGGACTGCATCTTTTTGCAAATCAGATGCCCTTTTCGTGCTTCCGGAGGGACGCAGAAAGGGCCTACCTGCTTCCAAGGCCACGATAGCCAGATGGATCCGCTCTGCGATCCAAGAAGCCTACCGTGTCAAGGGTCAGCCTATCCCGGCGGGGATTAAGGCACACTCCACTCGGTCAGTGTGGGCTTCCTGGGCCGTTCGGCACAAGGCATCGGCACAGCAAGTGTGCAAGGCTGCGACTTGGTCCAGTCTTCACACATTTGCTAAGCATTACAATATTCATGCTCAAGCTTCTTCAGATGCGGCTCTCAGCAGACAAATTCTGCAATCGGCCATTTCTCACCTGTAGGCCTCACTTAATCAGTTATGCATTTGGTATACGAGGTTCCAGCTGTTGTGCTGTTGCTTTTTCCCACCCAGGGTCTGCTTTGGGACGTCCCATGGTCCTGTGTCCCCCAATGAGGCGACGGAGAAACAGGGATTTTTGTGTGTACTCACCATAAAATCCTTTTCTCCAAGCCAATCATTGGGGAACACAGCACCCACCCTGTTAGCCAGTTGGCTTGTAGTTGTTTGGTTTTGACATAATGCATTTCTGTTGTGAGCTCCTACTGCTTTGGCACCGAACTGGTTCAGGATTGAGCCAGCTGAGGGTGTATACTGCAGGAGGAGGAGTTAACATTTTTTGTGTATTGCTTAGTGTCCTCCTAGTGGCAGCAGCATAACACATGGTCCTGTGTCCCCCAATGATTGGCTCGGAGAAAAGGATTTTACGGTGAGTACACACAAAAATCCCTGTTTTTTATGAGTTTTTCTCACCTCTTTGCTACATGTTTTTTTCTATGTTAAACATCTGGTTCTACTTCAATGAAGTGCAAGCTCTTTCTACTTCTGGAGATTTTAATGTTTCTATGATAATATACAATATTTTTCAAACGCTAAGTGGACATGAAGACCTGACAACAATTGTGAGCCTGAATAAACTTGACTTCACTGGTTTGCTTTTGGGGAATTCCACCCCAGACCTTGAATCTCTTTATATAATCATCTACCTTCCTCTGTTGATCTTCCTCTGCCAGGTGAAGGGTATTAAACACAAAGCATTGCTATCTGTCCCGTATATGAAGCACTAATAATCATTTAATGTTGTGTGCAGTTGGGATATTAGAGAGATTCATCATAAAATAAAGTTTACAAGCATATGTTTCTATTTGGTGTGTGGTTCCACCAAGTGACTGCATAATATGGATGTTCAAGGCGGAGCAAAGTAGTCTGCTTTTATTGGAACAAGTCCACAGTTTTAATCTTGAAACAATTGAGGCTATTGCAACCTACTTCATTATCTGTTTACACAATAGGATTAAAAAAAGCTGAAAAGCACTATTGTGTTAGGGCCCCATCACACATAGCAACACACCAGCGATTCCGACAACGATATGCACTTGTCAGGATGGCTGGTGTGTCGCTACATGATCGCTGGTGAGCTGCCAAACAGGCAGCGATCAGGACAGTCACACTGCGGGTAACGTCGCTTAGTTACTCGCAGTGTACGTTTGATACCAGCCCGCTGGTGCAGGGAGCTGGTAACCAAGGTACACATCGGGTTTCCAGGCGCTGTGCGGCACCTGGAAACCCGATGTGTACCTTGGTTACCAGCTGATCGCTGGTCTCCTGCCTGCCTCACGCAGCGATGCGTGCTGGCCAGCGGGAGACCAACAATCAAAAAAATGTCCTGGCCTTTGGACAACGATCAGCGATACCCGGCAGGGGGGCCTGTCGCTGATCAGTGTCACACATAGCGATATCGCAGGGGAGATCGCTGTTGCGTCGCAAAACTAGGGAATCCGCAATGATCTCGCTAGCGAGATCGCTGTGTGTGACGGGGGCTTTAGCCAACTCACAGGATAAGATCTCTTATCCTATCTATATTCCCTCCAAAGTTACCACTTAACTATTAACCATTCGGTGTTATCAAAATAGAAATTTAATAAATAAAAAATACATAAATAAAACCGCGTGAACTGTGACTTACATGTAATAATTTCAATATAACTAGACGTCCAAAACTACAAGCCTCAAAGGAAAGGTGCTACTTTGTAATATAGCAATACCATGTGGGTAGTTAGATATGACTATGTTGCAAAGTATCCATCTTAGCTTTTCTATTTTTCTTCCCTTTTTGTGTTTTCCTATTGACATGAGTGATAAAAAGACCCAGTGAAATAACTTTTTCGCTTACTATATTGCAGACACATGTCCCCCATAATCACTGTTTTTCCATTATTTTTAATGCAGACTTAATTGTTTGATAAAAATCTGAAGTTCAAAAGTCTAAGCCATTACAATTTGTCTTTCATTTTGTTAGATTACTTACCTTGGTTCAAACTGATTAGCTCGTTTTTAAATGAGTGTAGGCTGTGCAAGAGGAGCAAACACTTGGGCGTAGGGCCCGCTTCCCTCCAGGAACATATACCCACTTCTGTGTCCCCCAATAAACTAAGTGATGGAGGACTTTCTGTGAACCTGTAAAAGTCTTTAATTTCCGTGCAACGACCAGCAGAGAAAGGTGAACCTAACATCCCGTACTGCAGGGAAGCACTCTGGCTCACTTTCCTTCCATGTGTCAGAATTTCCCCTCTGCATAGGTAACATAAGTGTATGTTCCCTGTGTGCATTAAAATACTTACTGGTCACTGTCCTCTGATATTTCGAGGGCCGTTCCTGTTTCCCCCTGGAACACGTGACCGTAGTTGTGACTACTGGATCCCTCCAGTGCTTGCTGTACAGACCAGAAGTCACTTCTCTATATAAGTATGTGAGACTCAGAACAAGGCTCCCATAGACTTACATTGAGAGAAAGTAACGTCTGTTAGTGCTTTCCAGCCAGAACTGCAGTCACGGTGGTGGAGAGGGAACGTAGCTTCTCTGGAGATAGTAAAAGTCGGCTACTAATAAGTATTTTAGTACGTAGAGGGAACATACAGTGGGTACGGAAAGTATTTAGATCCCTTTAAATTTTTCACTCTTTGTTTCACTACAGCCATTTGGTAAATTCAAAAAAGTTTTTTTTCTCATTTATGTACACTCTGCACCCCTTCTTGACTGAAAAAAACAGAAATGTAGAAATTTTTGCAAATGTATTAAAAAAGAAAAACTGAAATATCACATGGTCATAAGTATTCAGACCCTTTGCTCAGTATTGAGTAGAAGCACCCTTTTGAGCTAGTACAGCCAGGAGTCTTCTTGGGATTGATGCAACAAGTTTTTCACGCCTGGATTTGGGGATCCTCTGCCATTCTTCCTTGCAGATCCTCTCCAGTTCCATCAGGGTGGATGGTGAACAGTCATTTTCAGGTCTCTTTAGAGATGCTCAATTGGATTTAGATCAGGGCTCTGGCTGGGCCAGTCAAGAATGGTCACAGAGTTGTTCTGAAGCCACTCCTTTGTTATTTTAGCTGTGTTCTTAGGGTCATTGTGTTGTTGGAAGGTGAACCTTCGGCCAAGTCTGAGATTCAGAGCACTCTGAAAGAGGTTTTCATCCAGGATATCTCTGTACTTGGCCGCATTCATGTTTCCTTCAATTGCAACTAGTCGTCTTGTCCCTGCAGCTGAAAAACACATAGCATGATGCTGCCACCACCATGTTTTACTTTCGGGATTGTATTGGGCAGGTGATGAGCAGTGCCTGGTTTTCTCCACACATGCCACTTAGAACTTTTTGGTGATAATTCTATCTTCCTCTCATCAGACCAGAGAATCTTATTTCTCATAGTGTGGGAGTCCTTCATGTGTTTTTAGCAAACTGTATGCAGACTTTCATATGTCTGGTACTGAGGAGAGGCCTCCGTTGGGCCACTCTGCCTTAAAAGCCCGACAGGTGGAGGGTTGCAGTGATAGTTGAGTTTGTGTAACTTTCTCCCATCT
>VIAB01006698.1:33628-50967 GCA_009801035.1 Oophaga pumilio | reverse complement strand
AGGATCACAAGGAAATGTACAGCATGTGGCTTAAATATGAGTGTTTGTGCAAAGGGTCTGAATACTTATGACCTTGTGATATTTCAGTTTTCTTTTTTAATAAATTTGCAAACATTTCTACATTTCTGTTTTTTTTCAGTCAAGATGGGGTGCAGAGTGAACATTGAGAAAAAAATGAACTTTTTTGAATTTACCAAATGGCTGCAATGAAACAAAGCGTGAAAAATGTAAATGGGTCTGAATATTTTCTGTACCCACTGTAGGCTATTGATACTTTTCAGCAGGTAAAATAAAGAAAACCTGAGTGGTATGTTAAGAAGGGAGGCACAAAGCATGTATAGCCAAGTGCTAGCTAGTAAGAATGGTGGTGATTATGCAGAGATCAATGTAGCCATTATTGTTCTTAAAAGCAAAGAAGTATGATTATGGATTCAAATTGTGTTACACAACCACTGAAATTATCACATGAGAAACATTGGTGAGGATTTTATGAAATTATTTTCCAAAATTTGTATTGAAGGTTTCTGAAGCAATTGTGGCTGAAGAGGATGAGGAAGGTCGATTGGATCGTCAAATTGATGAAATTGATGAACAAATGTGAGTACTGACAATACTTTATTTTTTCTCCTCTGTACCTTCAAGATTTTTAGTGTGTTTAAAGGGAATCTGTAAACAGGCTTTTGTTGTGTAATGTGAGAGCTGCATGATCTATTGTCAGAGATCCTGATTACAGCATTGTGTTGTTTACTGAGCTGTGGGTTGCATTTTATGTAATATTCACAGTTCCAGTAGGAGATTGTCACTGGAGGCTAGTAAATCTAATGCCATGTAGTTCTCCATATTCATGTGCTCTGTATAGCTCCTACCCAACCCTGATAGGCAGCTTTCTGCCTATGCACACTATATATTTAAAGAACTGGTAGATCTGCAGAGGAGATAACAGTGATTTTATAAAATTGGCAGCTTATAGGCCAATAAGTGACCCATGTCTGGAATCGGGGTTTCTGCCCCTACATCATGCTGTTCTCAGATTACATTGCAAAAACCTTGTCAGATTCCCTTTAAAGTGAACCTGTCAGCAGGATTGTGCACAGTAACATGCAGACAGTGTCAGGTTGGCGCCATTATGCTGACTAAAATGATACCTTGGTTGATGAAATCCGTCTTGTTAAAGGGAACCGGTCACCCCCCCCAGGGCCTTTTTAAGTAAAAGAGCCACCTTCAGCAGCACTAAGGGCCCCGTCACACCCAGCGACACACCAGCGTTCCCGACAACGATATGCACTTGTCAGGATCGCTGATGTGTCGCTACATGATTGCTGGTGAGCTGCCAAACAGGCAGCGATCAGGACAGCGACACTGCGGGTATCGTCGCTTTGTTACCCTCAGTGTACGTTGGATACCAGCCCGCTGGTGCAGTGAGCTGGTAACCAAGGTACACATCGGGTTTCCAGGCGCTGCGCGGCACCTGGAAACCTGATGTGTACCTTGGTTACCAGCTCCCCTGCAGCAGCGCGCTGGTATCCAACGTACACTGCGGGTAACTATGTGTTCCTTGGTTACCAGCTAATCGCTGGTCTCGTGCCTGCCACACGCAGCGATGCCTGCTGGCCAGCAGGAGACCAACGATCAAAAAAATGTCCAGGACATTCAGCGACGACCAGCGATACCCAGCAGGGGGGCTGAGCTGATCGTCGCTGAATGTCACACACTACGATATCGCTGGGGAGACCGCTGTTGCGTCACAAAACTAGTGACTCAGCAGCGTTCTCGCTAGCGAGATCGCTGTGTGTGACTGGGGCTTTAGGCTGCATTCTGTGAAGGTGGCTCTTATGTTTATTATCCCTAGGAACGCTGAAATATACACTTTTATAATCTGTCCGACATACCTCTATTGTGTCCTGGAGGTATGTCTTCTCCCCCTGTGTCAGCGGCCTCTGCAGTGTCAATCATCAGGGGTCATAAGCCAACAAGCCATAGGGATGCATATGTAATCAGAGCACCACATAAAGCCAACCCCCACAGGCCGACCCAGGGCACGAGCATGTCATTAACTGAAAACTACAAATACAGATTAAACATCAAGTTATCGGGCTCGGAAGGAAGTGCAGTCAGTCCATTACAACTCTCTCTACCATCTGCGCTGGGGTAGGAAACTCTGGCAGCAACCACTTTTGGAAGAGGTGCAGCATATCAAACATGAGAGCGAGGGGGGTTTGTCACAATGATATGCCCAACAGTAGACCCATTATAAAAAATAGATTCGGCACTCCAAGTTAGATGTAAAAAAAAAATAAGGATATTTTATTGATACAGATACATCCACTGTATAGAAAGAATTGACGTTTCGGCCAACAAGGCCTTCATCCGAGCAGTGGGACCTTCTTAGAAGATAGTGCCATTAAAACAGCGCCATGAGAGACTTCTAAGAAGGTCACACTGTTCTGATGAAGGCCTTGTTGGCCGAAACGCCAATTCTTTCTACACAGTGGACGTATCTGTATCAATAAAATATCCTTTTAATATTTTGCATCTAACTTGGGGTGCCGAATTAAATTTTTACATTATTGCGGAGTGGATACATATTCGTGCACATATATACAGAGGAGTGCTGCGCAGCCTTTTCTTGTACGAGTAGACCCATTGTGTCCTGACACATTGTCACCCACCCAAGCGCACCAAAATTTCCGTTTTCAATTTTGCATATTCTTTGGCGTCCTGTAAATGCCGCCAACTGCTCTGACGGGAGTTTCTCCATGTTGGCAATCCTTTTTTAAAAAGGCCTCTATATTGTCACCTGGAATTATTTTCTGCAAGGCTCTCTTCACCACCTTCCGTATAGAAAAATTATCAGTTGACCATGGAGTCTGAGCTGTTGCCATGCCATGAACCACCTCTGTGAGTAATTCAATCTGCTTCTGGTGTTGTCGTTGCTGTTGCATAACCAGTAGTGATCAACGAGTATACTTGTTGCTCGGGTTTTCCTGAGCATGCTCGGGTGTCCTCTGAGTATTTGCACGTGCTCTGAGATTTAGTTTGAGTCGCCGTAGCTTCATCATAGACAGCCTGAATACGTGCGGGGATTGTCTGTTTGTTAGGAAATCCCTGCATGTATTCAAGCTGTCTAGCAGCCACAAATCAAGCAGCTACGGCGACACAAACCAAAACTCCGAGCACGCCCAAATACTTGGAGGACACCCGAGCGACGAGTATACTCGCTCATCACTAATAAGCAGCTTTCTTGTCTCTTGTTGTTGCTGTTGCCTTTGCTGTTGTAACTGGTGCTGCTGCTAGGCTTGCACAAGGTGTTTAATCCGGTCCTCCTTGCTGTCTGATTCTTCTCCCGGGCTTATAGCCACCTTCATCCACGACATGCAGTACTTTTGTTGCAGTCACACATGTTCACTGCTGCCCGCACTTTTAACACCAAGTGTAACAATGCTACCCACTTGGGAGCGATCTGAGGTATTACAGAAACCGTTCCTATTTAAAGTTAGGCTGGTTTGTTTCAGTGCTCATAAACCGCATCACACCAAACTCAAATACAGCCCTTGTCTGGCATAAAATAAAACAAGTCCATGCGATAGTGCTGGTTAGCCCGCTTGGCTGAGAGTCCAGCTTCTTAGTCCTCTATACACACAGCCATGTGTGAGACCAACATGTCTCATTTTAGCAAGTGATCCACACCCAGGGGTGGAGATATGGTGACCAGCTGTTCAGCTGCTCATAAACAACCTGTCATGACGGATTAACCCTTTTATGTCCTAGATGCACAAAAGCATTACTCCAGGTTTATCTTGCATCCTCTGTATCTAACAGCCACCGTACAACATTTAATAGAATACACATGTATAATCACTCACATGTATTAAGTTAGTCATATTAACCCCTCTGTTACCTCATACAGATGGGGACAGTTTTACAGTCTCTCCCTTTTTTTATATCTAAATATGAGGTGCGTCCTATAGCCATGTACATGGTACCCCATATTTAACTTCTTGGTGGGTTAGTGTGATCACGTGTATCACTTTTATCATACAATTCACCTGTATCATTTTTATCTAACATTTTATTGTCTCCATGTATTTTATGATAGAATTTTTCTTTCCCTGTTGTTTGTGCTGCTGACTTATAGGCTTACAAAATGCCATATTTTTTGTGCCATTATAAAGATTTGAGGACTTGTCAGTACATACAGTTTTCCTAATAATGGTATTGTTTTTGTGGGTTATATGCATCATAGTCGAGTATGTCCAAAAATTAAGGTAGTTAATAAGATTGACTTTACCGTAATTATTAATTTGACTATGTTTTTGGGTAACTTGCTATATTGTAAAATTGAATAAATGATTCTTTCCTTTGATCTGCCTTTTTAGGGAATGCTACCGTCGAATTGAACATTTGAGAAATCGTAAGGATGTTCTGCACAATACACTGATAGATGGTGTAAAAGAAAAATCCTGCAAACATGAGGACGATGATATTGCGAGTGATGACGAAGATATTCTGCCAACAATGCTCACTCAGAGCTGGCGGGAGAAGGGTGTTTTCCATTAGACAAAAATTATTCTTTCCCTAAAGACCTGTGTATTACTAATGGTTCTTCACATCTCAGCTTTAGCTTATTCAAAAGGCAAAAGTTCACATTTGAAGTACTCTTAGTCTCTTCAATATTACTATGCAAGCTATTCCTGCTTATGTAATTTAAAGATCCTGCATTTTTAGGGAAAATTCTTAGTCCACTCGGTTTACATAGATTTTCAAGTAAGGAAACTCCTCCCTGCCTTCCAGGGCCTCCAATTCTTGTTCACTAATACTTTTATTTTGTCTCCCAATTTGGCAAATGTTTTTTATTTTTATATAGGATTCAAAATTGGTTTCTAAAGTATATTGTAACTATTTTGTATAGTTATGGATTATTGAATTGCATAAATAAAATTATGGGTTTGTAATATTGATATTCACTCTTGTTTGTATGTTTCACATTGTATATTTTCTTTCTGGTGCTAACAGTGTGTACATGGGGGGTCTGTATACATGAAAATTATTAAAAGTATTAAATAGTTTTAGCAATCTAATTGTTCTGATTTAATTTAACTTTTTCTTAAGTTTTAAAACCATATATGTAATTGTAAATAACCGTGATTATTTCCTTTTTTATTAAGTAAAAAAAAGTATATAGTTAGTTTATAGTTATCCGTACCAGTTTTTGTTCTATTTGCTAATGTATACAAATATTAAAGAGTGAATCTAGTTACTATTAGTGTTAATAGTATTTATAATTGTGATCAGCATTGGCACCCCTGAATATCAAGTCCACCATGTACAATATATCCTTGAATAAAATGTTTATTCAAACTGCTTGGATATAATCATATATTTGATTCAGAAAAGTACAAAGCCCAAAAATAGTAAAATGAAAGCTTGACAAGAAGTATACAAAATTGAAAACAATGCCAGGACACAATGGCAATGTATCAATGCAATGGCAATGGTATCTTTGTTCTGTTTGAAATAAAGGATGAAATCAGACTAACCTTTGATTAAAGGGTTTGTCAAGTCTCATGAGAAAAGTCTGCAGTCATTCATGTGATTGCAGAAAGACAAATCACAGTTTCCGGTGTGCATAAGGTCACAATTCTCTGGCATTTCCTAATTGCGTATCTGCGGTCACGCCAAATAGACTCGGCCAACTTCTGTCAGTTCTCTTCTATCGAGAGCTCAGGAATCTAGTCATCTGATTACAGCAAGCATCAGGATGGATGAATCCATCTCCATGGAATAAAATAGATTCCTTTACTACTGAATGGCTTCAAAAATGAAAAAAATTAATACGACACATAGCTAAGCTATGATGGTGACTCCATAGTCGGAAAGCCGACTGGGCGGCTAGGCGATCAACGTGTTTCTGGTGTGATACACCCTTAATCGTGATTTTTTCATAAAAATAAAATTAACTGGATATAAATATATTTCATAGTGAATTTGAATAAGCTTTCAGCTTTTATCTATCAGCAGGGTTTTTTTCTGACGATTTCAAGTTTTATGGATATATTAAAAAAATACGTATTTAGTCAACATTATATGAAACACAGCTTACCTAGACTGTTTTTGATGGTTTATGGGAATATTTTGCTTCTGTGATGTCTCTCTTCATGGTCCAGCAATAGTCAGCTATAGCATACTGGGTCTCCACTTGCCTTGGTACCTCCGCTTCATTTTAAAAATTTGGTGATGAAAACACTTCACATATTTGGTTACTGACAGCACTAAGATTTTCTCTGAAGAAATCCATGTTGGAGTCCAAGAAATGAAGTTTTAAGGACATGTTGCATCCTATAGCTTGGAAAGATTTTACAAGATTTGGTATGATTTCACTATATCACCAGTTTTCTGCTTTATGATTTCCGAGAACAGACATTTTTGAAGGACAGTCAGGTTGCTTTTGCAATGGATGTAACAGTTACTGAAATTGTTCACCTATCTTATTTGTGACCCTATAAAAATTCCTTTTGTATGTTTTCCAGCACTTTGGGAAATTTAGATTTCAAATGTATAAATGCAGCAGAATTTTTATCAAGTGCTTTTGTGAACTGCTTCGTCAATTCTAGTTGAATATGCATTATAATCACAATAATGTCCAAATAGTAAAATAATATATGCATATGAATATGCAGTGGAGGTAAATATACTTTTTATCTACAATAGACTTTTAGTGTAGAATTTTTCAATTAACTGGTACATTGTAGTGATAAAATTTCGAACATTTAGTTGGGTGGAGAACAAAGGGAGGGGCTAACTTAACCAGCGGGAAGGAATAAAGGGTAAAGGAGGAAGGATAGTAGCGCAAAGAGGGGGGGAGGTCGAGTCTAAATTCAATATGAAGAATTAGGAGCATGTAGACAAAGTGATGGTGTGGCGAAGGGGGTGTGGTTGTGTATTCCGACTAGGGAAGCCAAATTTTTTAAAATTTACAGATTTTATACATAAGTTAGGCAGATAATTTTTCATTGATCATATACCAAGAAAGGCGTCTTTTGACTTCTGATAGATCTAAACTTGATTTTTTTTCCAGGCCAATGCTATATAGTTTGCTTGGCCGCTAGGAATGAGATGAGAATTTGGGTGTGTTTAGGGATATGTTTATTAAGTTAGGCTTCCCAATGTTTTTTATTTTTTAAAGGTTAGTGTTTGTGACTGAGAGAATAAGGTGATATACCGTAGTCCAAAATCTCCGCACCACGGGGCATATCCACCAAATATGGTACATATCCCCATCAGAATCACAACCTCTAAAACAATTGGGAGAGTCAGAAGTTGCTTTGGCAACTCTAGCTGTGGTTAATTACCGTCTAGTTAACACTTTAGGCCGGGATCACACATGCAAGAAACTCACACGATTCTCGTGCGAGTCTTTCGCATGAACACCCGGCGCTGCTGCCGGCACTCTGACCGGAGCGTGCGGCTGCATGTAATTCTATTCAGCCGCACGTTCCGATCCGAGTGCCGGCGGGAGTGCCGGGTGTTCATGCGAGAGACTCGCATGAGAATCGTGCGAGTTTCTCGCATGTGTGATCCCGGCCTTATAGTTTGTCTCTAGCATTAAGGTATTTAGAATTCCACTGTTTGAAGAGGACCAAATCTGAGACCATTCTGAGTCAGTAAGGGCAAAGCTGATATTAGGCTCCCAACAAGAGATGTAAATTAAGTTACGCCTGTGTGAGGTGTAATTGATATGCAAGTAGATGAGTGAGATGGTACCTGGGGCGTGTGGATTCTGGCGACACCTTTGTTCAAAAGGAGTGAATGTCTAAGGCGGGGTGGAGTTTCTCAGAAGTGTGTTAATAAAGTACTTCAGTTGCAAATAGAGGAATATTTCTCTAGGAGGGCGTTTGCTTTTCTTGGAGGACTGGGAATGGAATAGTACCATTAACATTAAATAGGTGGTGGACTCTCTTGATCCCTGTATCGAACCATAAGTGAAAGTTCAAGTGGGACTCATTCCCCTCAAGGGAAACTATGAATTGCCCCAAAGTGGGTCTAGAGGCAGGAAGTATAGACATTAAGTTTGAGGAATATTTCAGAGAATCCTATATTTTGAGTGAATGAGATAGGAATGAATTTATAAAGTATTTGCGTTGTGCTGGGAGGATCCATAATAAAGCGTCAAGAGTCATTGGGTGTCACTCGGGCTTCTAAGGAAATCCATTTTGGGTGATCTGAATAAGCATGGTATAGAGTTAATTGGGCTAACTGGGCTGCCTTGTAATATTTGGAAAGGTTAGGGACTCCCAGACCTCCTTTTAGGCAGTGTCGGTAGAGAGTTGCTCTGTTAAACACCCTTCCAAACAAGTGTTAAGTAGAAGTTGTGATATTTTGAGGTAGCATGATGGAACAGTGATTGGCAGAATTTAATGTTGACACCCTACTCTCCAGAGCAGCTGTTCTTGAGTATCTTTCTTTTTTCTTAAGAGAAGCTTCTTGAAAACAAGCCTCTCAACACTGCTTTATGAGCTTCTCAAAGGGAGACTGGTGAAGAAGCTGACTGAAGATTCAGAGGGAAATATTCAACAAGATGATTTTTCAGTCTCTGAGCAATTTAAGGATAAACGAGTAAGGAATTATTCAGAATCCAGTTGAAAGAATGGGGTCGTGGGTGTAGAGTGTAACAGATGAGTTCAGCTGAAGAATTGTCTGACCTGGGAGTGTACTGTATAGAAACACTTGTTATATTAGGTATGAATGATGGGTGGGCAAATATGTGGTCTATCCTAGCATAGACTAAATGGTGTGGAGAGAAATATGTGTAGTCCTTGACTGAGGGGAACTGTTCTCTCCTTAAATCTACCCATTGGTACTGGGAAAGGAGTTTAAAAGCAACTGAATCTGTAGAAAGAGGAGCTATTGAGGGAGTCAGAGTTTGGGGGTTTGTAGACTTGTCGAGTGTAGTGTTAAGTATAGTGTTGGAGTCACTGCAGAGTAGTGTAGTGCCTTGGGCATGTTCAGAGACAAAGTCAAGTAGTCCAGTGAAGAAGGCAGGTTGATGAGTATTGGGAACATAATAGGAGACAAACGTCACCACCTCTTCAGATAGAACCTATCACCATGAGATAACAACCCTCTTTATCTGCGACTAATGATTTAAAAATGAAGAGGACAGTTTTCTTGAACCAAATGGCAACACTTTTAGTTTTATGTGGGCGCTAGCTGTAAAGAAAAGTGGGTTAGAGGGGGACAAAAACTTTGGGTGCGATGTGGTAGAGAAATGTCTCTTGAAGGCAAATCACATCTGCTTGTTGGGATCTGTAATAGTGGAAAGCCTTGGTACATTTATGCTGGGAATTAAGACCATGCACATTGTGATAAAATGGTTAAGGGCATATTGATAAGGGTGTCAGGGTTATAATTTCAAAATACCTCCTGTGACCTGTAATTCATAATGGAAGCATCATATTGGGAATGGTAAATTGTTACGAGTCCTCTCTGGCAATTAGTGTACAAAAAAGAGAAAAAAGACCACCAATATAAATACACACCACCAATAACAATATCATAGAAAAAAGAAACTTTGACAGAGATAATTAAAAACAATGAGCGACCGCCCTCATGTGTCCTGCTACAACATGATAAACTAGAATAGACAAATGCATGATAACTCTCCAATAAATAAATGATACTACCAAGATGACACACAAACATACAAAAGGACAATATGATCCAATGGTCCACGTATAGGAAATGCTAGAGCATCCTTAGAATAATGCCACAAGGAAAAGTGTTAGACCTGATGAATAGCCTCGTATATAAATGTAAACAGTATAAATGGATACCTGAGGCAAAATTAGGACACAATACATGTATAAAGAAAAGCACATGAATACATATGAATAGGATATGTCAAGCACAATGGCACTGGATTTAAATAAGGGACAATATAATCCAAAAATGCACATATAAGAAAACTCAGAGCATCTGTGCAGTAATCCCTCAAGAGGAAGTGACCTAATGAATAACCTTGTATGTGGATGTGAATGGTATGAATAGATACCTGAGGCAGAATAGGACATAACACCTATATGAAAAAAAAAACTCTGCACGTAAATGCATATGAATAAAATATATCAAGCACAATGGCACTAGATTGAAAAGGACAATGTCTACAAGATGTGCCAAAAGCAGAGTGGAAAGAAAACAAGGATTAGAGATGGAACCAATTGTGGAAGTCCCACAGCATGTGCCCATAAATGGACCATAAATCAATGGCTAAAAATGAGCCATATAGCCAAAAGAGAAGCTCACATGTCCACCAAATAAGGAAGAGTAATAATGAGGAGCATGGAGAGCATGATAACAGCGGGGTCTCTGGCAATTAGTGTAACTTGCATAAAATATGGGGGACAAAACGAAAAGGAGGGGGGCATAGTAAGTATTGAAGATTGATAATCACAGTGTGCTGATCAGCAGTGTGTAGTTACGCTGAGGAGTCATAGAGATTTGTAAGCAACGTGTTATGGGGTATAATGATTGTATTTATATTTTAATAAGGGGGGCGATAAGGAGAGTTGGTGTTATGTTTCGGTAGCTGAGGAGGACAGGAACAACAGCAGGGCAGCCGAACACCTGAGATGTTGGTAACTGATGGGTTGCAGATTCCTAGACTAACGACACAACTAGAGGTAGCCGTGGAGCGTTCCTACGTTGATCCTAGACACCTCGTCACAGCCTGAGAGATAACTACACCTAAAGGCAGAAAGATGAAAGCTATCTGCCCCGGAGCAGATCCCCAAAGAAAATAGGAAGCCCCCAAACATATAATGGCGGTTAGACAAGATGAAAATACAAACATAGGCAGAAAATAGACTGAGCAAATGCTGGGGCCACAAGCTGACTAAATAGGATAGGACAGGAGAGATTACTTTCTGCAACCCAGAAAACCCTACAAAAATCCAACAATTCTGATTACAAAAATACTGAGATCACACGATCTCGCCTCCCATTAAATCAGATCTCAGTGTGAACAAAAACCAAGCCGCAGCCGCTGAAAAAACAGGAAAAAGCAAATGAGCAAATAACAGTGGCTGCAGATAAACTGTGAGGAGCTCAGGCCCCAGGAGGGGACCTGGCTGACCTCCACAAAAGTGCAGAAAACAATGCAAAAAGCAAGCACAAAAAGAAAAGCAAAAAATATCTTATCTGAAAGCAGGAGATGCAGGCAAGACTCCAGCCAACTTCCAAATGAACCAGGAACCACAATTGAGACAAGAGCAATTGATCACGGGCAACCATCATGGGAGATGGGAGAGAACCTCCCTTATATCAGACCAGTCCGTGAACCCAGATTGCCACTCCTCGCTGAAAGGTTCAGTACTGTCTGTAACCACCAGAGGGAGCCTCTGCTCAGAAACCATCTCTAGCACATTCATAACAAGTTGGACAGATTTAGCAGGTAATGAGCTTGCTGTAGTGAGTGACCAGTACCAGGTTTTCCTCAATTATTTTAGTCTATTTGAGACTGAAGGGCAGATAGGGTTTCAGGACTAGAGATGAGCGAACCTTTCAAGGTTCGGTTTGATTCTCCGAATGTTTAGACGTTCACCGAACGTATCCGAACCCCATTAGATTCAATGGGAGGCCAATGCAAACGTATAGACAACACCGTAAAGGGAAACTGTCAGCAAGATTGTGCAGAGCAACTTACAGTGTCAGGTCAGCGCCGTTATACTGATTAAAATGATACCTTGATTGATGAAATTCGTCTTGTGGTTGTTTAATCAATAGCAGCTGTCAGATCACCTCTACATACACTGATAGCTGCTACTGAGCCAAGCACGGAGGGCACCATTTTCAAATGGATTTTTTTTTAAATATCAGAATAACATCAACCATAATAATTATATATATGCACACAACTCACGTGCGATTATGTGGCAGCACAGGTGCCACGGCTGGCACCTGCCTGCGGAAGGTTTTTTTTTTCTTTCAGTATGTGTATAAATAATATTCATTTTGTTAACTAGGGGGCCGATGAGTGAGGGATCAGTAACCTGTCAGCAGTCTTGAGTATGAATAGCTAATCGGAACACCACATGAAACCCCCCCACAGCCCCGCCCGGAACACAAGCATATCATTAATGTTTATTTTCAGTTTTCAGTTAAACAACAACTTCAAGATGGATTTCATCAACCAATGTATCATTTTAGCCCCTTAGTGACAGAACCAATTTTGTACTTCATGGCCAAGCCAATTTTTACAATTCTGACCTTGGTTACTTTGAGATTTTAGCTGTTGAACACTTCAATGGATTCCACTGATTCTGAGGTTGTTTTTTCATGACATAGTGTACTTCATGTTAGTGGTAAAGTTTCTTTGATATGACTTGCGTTTATGAAAAAAATGGAAATTTTACAAAAATTTAGAAAATTTTAGAACTTATTTTTGTGCCCTTAAATCAGAGTCGTATCACACAAAATAGTTAATACGTAACATTTCGCACATGTCCACTTTACATCAGTCATCAAAGGAAAAATGGATTAGGGGACGGACATGTGGTCATTCTCTTTGGAAATAATTTTTTTGTTAGGACGTTATAAGGGTTAAAAGTTGACCAGTGATTTCTCATTTTTTGAACAAAATTTACAAAACCATTTTTAAGGACCACCTCACATTTTAAGTGAGTTTGGGGAGTCAATATGACAGAAAATACCCAAAAGTGACACCATTCTAAAAACTGTACCCCTCAAGGCACTCAAAACCACACTCAAGAAGTTTAGTAACCCTTCAGGTGCTTCACGAGAACTAAAGCAATGTGCAAGGAAAAAATGAACATTTTACTTTTTACACAAAAAATTTATTTAGACCCAAAGTTTTTTTATTTTCACAAGGGTAACAGGAGAAAATGGACCACTAAATTTGTTGTTCAATTTCTCCTGAGTACACCGATACTTCGTATGTAGGGGAAAGCCACTGTTTGGGATCATGACAGGGCTTAGAAGGGAGGGAACACAGATTGACTTTTTGAATGTTCTATTGGCTGGAATCAATGGTGGGCGCCATGTCACTTTTGGAAACCCCCTGATGTATTTAAACAGTGGAACTCCCCCAACCCTAACAGCAACCATAACCACAACACACCCCTATTCCCAACCTTAACCCTAACACCACAACCCCAGCTTCAACCCTAACCCTAGCCCCAACCCTAACCCCAACACCACAACCCTAACCCCCACACTACAACCATAACACCACCCTAGCCCCAACCATAACCCCAATACACCCCTAACTCTAATCCCAACCCCAACACCACAACCCTGTGAAATGACTCACAGAAATTACTTATGCCACTTAGGCTGCTGCTAATGCTTTTGCGATGAGGCCTTGACATCCCCAAGCTTGGAAGTCTAGAACTGGTATGCACGCTGTGTGCCTCTCTGCTGTCTTGGGGAAAACCACCCATAAGATTGTCTACAAGCGTATTTCGATACTCCAGCATGCGCACTACCTTTCCAGATGGGGAAGCATATGGCTAAATTTACTCTTGTACCGTGGATCTAACAAAGTGGCAACCCAGTAGTCAGCACTATTTCTAACCCTAAGAATACGGGCATCATATTGAACATAGTGCAGCAATAAGGATCTCATACGTCGGGCGCTTCTATGAGGCCCAAGTCCATTATTATTATTTATATAGCACCATTAATTCCATGGTGCTGTACATGAGACGGGGTTACATCAAAATACAAATATCACTTACAGGAAACAAACTTGCATTCTACAGGATTATGGGGAAGGAGACAATAGGTCGAGGGTTGCAGTAGCTCTGATGGTGTTGAGGTGGCTGGGTGGTCTTCACAGGTTGTAAGCTTTATTGAAGAGATGGGTTTTCTGGTTCCATCCGAAGGATCCATATGTGGCGGATAACTGGACGTGTTGGGGCACAGAATTCCAGAGGATGGGGCATATTCGGGAGAAATCTTGGAGGCGATTGGGTGAGGAGCGAATAAGCGTGGAGGAGAGAAGTGGATCTTGGGAGGACCGGAGATTATGTGAGGGAAGATATTAAGAGATTCGTTCGGAAATATAGGGAGGAGAAAGGTTATGGATGGCTTTGTAGGACTGTGTTAGCAGTTTAAACTGAATATGCTGGGAAATTGGGAGCCAGTGAAGGGATTTGCAAAGAGGAAGCAGGAGTGTAGCGAGAGAGAGATTAATTAGTCGGGCAGTAGAGTTAAGGCTGGGTCTCACATAGCGATACACCAGCGATCCCGACAACGATCAGGATCGCTGGTGTATCGCTACATTATCGCTGCTGAGCTGCCAAACAGGCAGCTCAGGGCAGCGATCAGCACAGCGACACTGCGGGTAACATCGCTTAGTTACCCGCAGTGTACCTTGGACACCAGCGCCCTGATGCAGGGAGCTGGTAACCAAGGTACACAGCGGGTTTCCAGGCACAGCCTCGCGCCTGGAAACCCACTGTGTACCTTGGTTACCAGCGGATCGCTGGTCTCCCGCCTGTCACACGCAGCGATGCGTGCCTGTCAGCGGGAGACCAGCGATCAAAAAAATGTCCTGACATTTCAGCGACGATCAGCGATACCCGGCAGAGGGGATGATCGTCGCTGAATGTCACACACAGCGATATCGCTGGTGAGCTCGCTGCTGCGTCACAAAACTAGTGACTCAGCACCGATCTCGCTAGCGATATCGCTATGTGAGACGGGGGCTTAAGGACGGACTGGAGGGGTGCGAGAGTGTTAGAAGGTAGGCCACAGAGGAGGATGTTGTCGTAGTCGAGGTGGTAGATGATTAGTGCATGCACAAGCATTTTGGTAGAGAGGGTTGAGGAAAGGACGGATTCTGGAAATATTTTTGAGCTAGAGGTGGCAAGAGCTTGGATGTGTGGTTTGAAGGACAGGGCAGAGTCAAGGGTTACTCGGAGGCAGCGGATTTCCAGGTCAGGGGAAATGTGATGTCATTTATTGTGATAGATCAGGTAAGGAAGATATGCGAGATGGAGGAAAGATAATTAGTTCAGATTTGTCCACATTGAGCTTGAGGAAGCGAGAGAAGGAGGAGGATATGGCTTATAGACACTCTGGGATTCTGGACAGCAGAGAGATGACATCTGGGCCAGAGAGGTCGATCTGAGTGTCGTCAGCATATAGATGATACTGGAAGCCACAGGACTTTATGAGTTGTCCCAGGCCAAGGGTATAGATTGAGAAGAGAAGGGGTCCTAGGACAGAGCCTTGAGGGACACCAACAGAGAGAGGGCGAGATGAGGAGGTAGTGTGGGAGTAGGAAACGCTAAATGTGTGGTTGGAAAGGTATGAGGACATCCAGGATAGGGCAAGGTTTTTGACACCAAAGGAAGAGAGAGGATCTGTAGTAGGAGGCAGTGGTCAACTGTGTTGAAGGCAGAGGACTGGTCTAGAAGGAGTATAGAGAATTGTTAGCTTTGGCTGTAAGTCGTTAGTAAGTTTGGTCAAGGCAGTGTCAGTGGAATGGTGGGGACGGAAGCCAGAATGTAGGTTGTCAAAGAGCGAGTTAGATGGAAAGTTCCGTGTGGACATGTTGCTGAAGGAGTTTGGAAGCAAATGAGAGTAAAGATATGGGGTGATAGCTGGACATAGATCTCGGGTCAAGGAATGGATTTTTGAGGATAGGTGTGATTGTGTCATGTTTGAAAGCAGAGGGGAAGGTACCAGAAGTTAGTGATAGGTTGAAGAGATGGGTTAGGGATGGGATAAGTGTAGTGGTGAGGTTGGGGAGGAGGTGGGATGAGGTCAGGTGCACAAGTGGTGAGATGTGATTTGGAGAGAAGATGAGCAAGCTCTCCAGTGATTTTGGAGAGGGAAGTTATGGGGTTAGGGCATTGGTCTGGTATACAAAGGGGTTGTGGTGGATTGACAACAAAGACTTGCCATGTTTGGTCTATCTTATTTTTGAAGTGTGTAGCAAAGTCCTCGGCAGAGAGTAAGGAAGTCGGAGGGGGCAGTGGTGAGCGGAGAAGGGAGTTAAAAGTGTTGAACAACTGTATTGGGTTGTGGGATAAGGAAGATAGGGATGTAAAGTAGGCCTGTTTAGCAGAAAAGAGAGCTGATTTGAATGTGAGTGTTGCTTGTTTGAATGTGGTGAAGTTATCTTGCCAATACGTTTTCTTCCAACGCCGCTCTGCAATTCTGGATACTTGCCGAAGCGTTTTAGTGATGTTATTGTGCCAAGGTTACCTATTGATTCATCGAACTCTGCCATGCATGACAGGGGCGACCGAGTCGTTGGCTGGTGCAAGAGTGGCATTGTAGAAACTAGTGGCGGTGTCTGTCGTGAAGCTATGGAGGACAGGGTGGAATAGAGTCAGAGTGTGCGAGTGTCTAGATGTGCGAGGTTTCTGCAGGGGTGTGCAAGTTGGTGGACATGGGTGACAGGTGAGTAGGACAGTGATGAGACTTGAGTAGATGGTGATCAGACAGAGTAAGAGGGGAGGTTGTGAGACTGATTAAGACTAAGTCTAATGTATGTCCGCCTGTGTGGGTGGCTGAGAAGGACCACTAAGTCCAAAAGATGAAGTGAGTGACAGGAGTTTTGAGGCTGCCGACTGGTGGATGTCAATGGGGATGTTGAGGTCACCCATGATGATGGTGGGAATGTCAGCAGAAAGTGAAGAAGCCAGGTGGAGAACTGGTCAATAAAGGCAGTAGTCAGGCCTGGAGGTCGGTATATGACAGCCTCTTGGAGGTTGCAGGGAGAGCGGATGCAGACAGAGTAGACTTCAAAAGAGGAAAGAATAAGGGAGGGAAGAGGTGGGATTGGGTTAAAGGTATAGTTGGAAGAAAGGAGAATGCCCACTCCTCCACCATGTCTGCTGCCAGAGCAAGGAGTGTCGGTGAAGTGGAGGCTGCCGTAACATAGCGCAGCAGGGGAGGCTGTTTCGGAGGGTGTCAGCCATGTTTTGATGAGGCCCAGGAAGGAAAAATTCCGAGAGGTAAAGAGGTCGTGAATCACATGGAGTTTATTGCAGATGGAGCAGGCATTCCAGAGTGATCCAGAGAGAGGGAGCAGGGTGGTGGGCGTCAAGGCCACGGATTTAAAGTGGGTGAGATTTCGGGTGTTTTTATTGGGTTGGTAGCGATAGGAGGGAGTAATAATGGGAGATATGAGCTGTGGGGGTCCAGGATTGGGAGATATGTCGCCAGCAGTGAGGAGAAGCAGAGAGGAAGAGCAGGTGGGAGAATGAGCGTGGGCGCCTTGTTTTATGTTTCAGTAGGAGAGATGTGATGTTGAGGAGGAGGTCGGGTGAGGAGGCAAGAGGGAAGGAGAGATTATTATTTGGTTTGAT
>VIAB01006698.1:0-10627 GCA_009801035.1 Oophaga pumilio | reverse complement strand
CCTCTGCTCAGAAACCATCTCCAGCACATTCATAACAGGAAACTCCCCAATTCTAACTCCAAACCTAATCCCAACACACCCCTAACCTAATCCCAACCCTAAATCTAACTTTAGCCCCAACCCTAACCCTAACGGGAAAAAGGCAATAAATACATTTTTTTTAATTTTATTATTTTTCCTTAACTAAGGGGGTGATAAAGGGGGGTTTGATTTACTATTTATATCGGGTTTTTATGATTGGCAGCTGTCACATGCTAAAAGACGCTTTTATTGCAAAAAATAGTTTATGCTTCGCCACATTTTGAGAACTATAATTTTTGCATAATTTGGCCGACAGAGTCATGTGAGGTCTTATTTTTTGCGGGACGAGTTGAAATTTTTATTGGTACCATTTTTGGGCATGTGTCATTTTTTGATCGCTTTTTATTACAATCTTTGGGAGATTAGAATGAACAAAAATCAGCAATTCATGAATTTCTTTTGGGGCGGGCGTTTATACCGTTCCGCGTGTGGTAAAATTGACAAAGCAGTTTTATTCTTTGGGTTAGTATAATTACGGCGATACCTCATTTGTATCTTTTTTATGTTTTGGCGCTTTTATACAATATAAACAATTTTAGATAAAAAATAGTTATTTTTGCATCGCTTTATTCTGCGAGCTATAACTTTTTTATTTTTTCGCTGATGATGCTATATGGCGGCTTTTTTTTGGGGGACAAGTTGACATTTTCAGCGGTACCATGTTTATTTATATCCGTTTTTTAATCGCGTGTTATCTTCGGCGGTATGATGATAAAGCATTGTTCTTTGCATTGTTTTTATTTTTTTTAAGGGGTTCACTAAAAGGGTTAACTAGTGGGACAGTTTTATAGGGCGGGTCGTTACGGACGCAGCGATACCAAATATGTGTACTTTTATTGTTTGGTTTATTTACATGAAGAAATGAATTTATTGGGAATATTTTTTTTTTTTTTCTTTATTTGGGAATTTTTTTTTTACATGTGTGATTTTTATTTTTTTAACTTTTTTACTTTGTCCCAGGGTGGGACATCACAGTATAGCGTCAGATCGCTGGTGTGACCAGCGATGTGACAGGCAGTGCTGCAGGCTTCCTCAGCAGGCACTGAGGAAGCCGCCTCCCTGCAGGACCCGGCGCCCATCTTGGATCTGGGGTCCTGCAGGAAAGAGGCCCGCAGAGCAGCGCGGTCACATCGCGCTGTTCTGAGGGCCTCAGGGGAGCACGCAGGGAGCCCTCTCCCTGCGCGATGCTCTCCTGTGCCCCTGGTACACCGCGATCATGTTTGATCGCGGTGTGCCAGGGGTTAATGTGCTGGGAGTGGTCCGTCACCGCTCCTGGCACACAGTGCCGGGTGTCAGCTGTGATAATCAGCTGACATCCGGCCGTGATCGGCCGCACTCTCCCCGGGAGCGCGTCCGATCGCATGTGACGTACTATCCCGTCCCTGGTCATACGGGCCCAGGTACCATGGACGGGATAGTACGTCACATGGCAGAAAGGGGTTAATACATCGGCCCTGTACCGAGTATCCCACTGCCCTGGTGGGCGATCCAATGTGGCGTCACGAACAGGATACGTAGCCCGGTATCAACTGGTCCTGTGTGCCTATATTGAACTGTTAAATATAAAGGAGAACCAGGAGTCTTTGGTGATATTAGTAAAAAATCATATATTTATTGCAAAATTAAATAACATCAAATAAGTTACTCATAATCAAAGTATACATGCAAACCAAAAAATGAAACAGACAGGAAGGGACCTGAAACCTCCATATATGATACAATAGTAAGCTCCACCATAGAGCCAACAACTAACTCCAGAAGCAGCCCATATTGAGACCTCGGTCTCTAAACAACCGTGAAAGCACTGTAAATAGTAAGGGGCTTACCCGGAGAAGGTGAGAGATAATAGGGAACAGATCCCAGGGTGATGTCCACCCCGACGCGCGTTTCGCGGATGCTACACGCCGCTTTCTCCCCTTGGTTTGCATGTATACTTTGATTATGAGTAACTTATTTGATGTTATTTAATTTTGCAATATATATATGATTTTTTACTGATATCACCAAAGACTCCTGGTTCTCCTTTATATTTATCTATTTATATGAGTTGGTGTTTTTCTTTTTTTGCTTATGGGATCAAACACGGTTTCGTGTGATCCTTTGTTTTGTCTTCTGACGTTATGCAGCTGAATGTGTCTCTACTATATTGAACTGTGTATTGTGCCAGAGACTTTGCTGAAAGTTGTGTGATTGCCGCCATTACAACACCACGAGGCATGCAGGGAGAAGAGAGGTGTGCCGTCGTGGGCGGAGCCAGAGTGAGAGCGCGCGAAAAGTGAGGTGCTGCGCGCGAAAAAACGGCAGCTGGCAGAGTACAGGGAGCTGAGGCCTGGAGTCACGGCGTGCACCGCTCACCGCACCGGCAGAGCAATAGCCTGGTAAGCCAGTGGAAACGCAGAGCCTGGCTAAGACTAACTGGGGGGGGAAGAGAATGTCTACTGCAGAAGATATAGCGGCGGCCTCAGCCGCAGCCCCAATAGCGCCACAAGATGCAGAGTCAGGTGCAGCCGCAGCTCCCATAGCACAGCAGAATCCAGCGGCCAGCGCAGCCACATTCCCCAGAGCGCAGCAAGATCTGGTGACCGCCGCAGCAGTCCCTATAATGCCGCTATCAATGCCATATATGAAGGGAGCGGCCTGGCTACCACGATACTCAGGGGAGCCATATACTCTGAGCGATTTCAGCCGTATTACCTGTGCAGTTTATTTGATGTATACCCTCTGTCTGAAAACCAAAAAGTAAACATTCTTATTGGACAGTTAACTGGTGCAGCTCAAAGAGAAGTAAAGTCCTGGCAGGACACTGATAAAGAGACTGTTAAGCAAATTCTGGCTAAGCTGAGAAGCACCTTTGACACCTGCACTGCAGCAGAAATAAAAATGAGGTTCTTTGGATGCAAACAAAGGGTGCAGGACAGTGTATGGGACTATACTCTTAACCTTCAGGAGGTACTGCGGTCCATAAAGCAGATTGACCCAGACAGTGTGCAGGATGGAGACAGATTGTTAAAGGAGCAGTTTGTTGAGGGACTCTTGTCCAGCACTCACAGGTCACAGCTGCGCATCATGGCCCTTCAAAACCCTGACCTGAGCTTTGCAGACTTTAAAGACAGGGCTATCGGGGCGTTACACGAACCAAATGTCAGCCGTCCCCTAGGCGCCCAGCAATTACATACCACAAAGAGGTGGCATCCTTCCCTCAGGCCCCTGCTGAGGCTGACGCACAGACCCTGGATAATGATACATCTGCAGAGCTACTTCTGCAGGTTCAGGAGCTGACCAAAAGTGTGGCTGCACTAGCCAAAACCGTGCAGTCCTTGCAAGTGCCCCCAAAGGAGAGGATAGAGTTGGCCTCCAGTCCAGATGATGTCCCGTGGTGATGGAAGAAGAGGATCCCACCAATCAGAGGGAGAGACAACGATCGCTACGACCAGGACGGACGACCCATTTGCCGCGGCTGCAGAAAAGCAGGGCACATCGCAATATTCTGTTATTTAAACGAGCGACCCCTGGGGCAGAGGGCCAACCCCCAGGAGTAAGATGACCAGGCCCACAGAACTGGCGAGTAGAGTTCGTCGGAGGGCGACCGATCCTCCCAGTTGTGATTGACGGCATCCCAATAAACTCTTTGCTGGACACCGGCTCTCAGGTGACGACTATGCCATATATTCTTTACAAACGGTACTGGGCTGACTCTGATCTTACTCGCGGCCCAGATCATGAGCTGGCAGCAGTCTCCAGCAATGGTCAGCCTTTGCCGCAGAAGGGGTGTAAGGAAGTTACCATTAAGTTGGGGCGAGTAGAATTAAAAGCCCAAAGTATGATAATTGTAGACATTGATCGACGAGAATGTAACCCAATAATGACCTTAGGTAGTAATGTGATAGAAAATTGTCTTGCCGAGGTTATTGTTTTGTTGCAACAGGTAGCCGAAACTGCTGGTTCCAGTGAACAACGGGTCCTGCAAAAGGAGATCAAGGCCCTGATGCAAAGACAGCAGGTATAGCTATCTGGCGGAGAAGTCGGCAGTGTCAGAGTGAGTGATTCATTCCCCATTGCAATACCCCCAAGGAGTGAAATGTTAATTTGGTGTCGGGCAGCCATAGGCCTCAGAGGAAGAGATTACCAAGCTCTGGTAGAACCTGTATACTCTGATAGTAGGCTCACTATCCTGACAGCCAGAGGGGTAGTTGATGTACGCAAGGGGAGGGTACCAGTAAGCATCTTAAATTGTGGGGAGGAGGAGGCCAAACTACCTCAGTATGCCATCGTTGCTAAGCTGTTCACTGTCAATAACAACGCAATTCAGACAGCAGAACCCTTGGTCTCATCCGACCAGTCGGAGGACAATGGCTCTGCAAAACAGCTGGAGGAGTGGTGTCAGCAGTTGCACGTAGGCACTGACTCCACCCTTCCACACCAAAAGAATGGGGTTTACCGAGTAGTTCAAGAGTTTGAACGGGTATTCAGCAAACACCCTTTAGATTTTGGGCAGGCAAAGGGGGTCCAGCATCATATCTCCACTGGAAATCATCCGCCCATTAAAGAAAGGTACCACCAAATCACTACCAATGTACCAAGAGTATGCTACGAGAGATGAAGGAGGCTGGGGTGATAAGAGACAGTTGTAGCCCCTGGGAAGCTCCGTTAGTCCTCGTTAGAAAGAAAGATGGTACAATGAGGATGTGTGTTGACTACAGAAAACTTAACAGCATTACCAACAAAGACGCCTATTCGTTACCTAGGATAGAGGAATCACTGGCTGCACTGAGAACTGCTAACTATTTCTCCACCTTAGATCTCACTAGTTGGTATTGGCAGGTTCCAGTGGCAGAAGCAGACAAAGAGAAGACTGCCTTTGCAACACCAATGGGCCTATCAGAATTCAACTACATGACTTTCGGGATTTGCAGCACGCCAGGAACGTTCCAGAGATTGATGGAGTGCTGCCTTGGACACATGAACTTCGAGACAATTCTGTTGTACCTAGATGACGTCATTGTCTTCTCCAAGACCTACGAGGAACATTTGGAGCACCTGGCCAAGGTGTTCGAAGCCCTGTCCAAATTTGGCCTAAAGGTGAAGCCATCCAAATGCCACCTCCTGAAGCCCAAGGTGCAGTTCCTAGGCCACGTAGTGAGCGCGGAAGGAGTGGCGCCACACCCTGACAAAGTCACTGTTATCAAGGACTGGCAGAGGCCCAGCAACATCCATGAAATACGCCAGTTCCTCGGGTTGGTAGGCTACTACGAAGGTTCATCAAGGGCTTCACTGAAATAGACGCAATAGAAGAGTTCTACGTTTGATTGCAATGACGAACTGGAAAGATCCTTCACTCGGTTGAAGTTGGCTCTTACAGGGGATGAATTTCTGGCCTACCCAGACTATAACCAACCATTCATCCTCTATACGGATGCCAGCAACGTTGGACTGGGAGCAGTGCTGTCGCAGGTACAGAAAGGCAAAGAAAGAGTGATCTCCTACGCCAGCAGGAAACTTCATCCCACTGAAAGGAACCCCGACAACTACAGCTCCTTCAAGCTGGAGTTCCTCGCCATTGTCTGGGCTGTGACCGAATGGTTCAAACACTACCTAGCTGCGGCAAATTTCACCATCTTCACGGACAACAATCCGCTGACTCACTTGGGAACTGCAAAGCTAGGTGCACTGGAGCAGCGATGGATGGCCCGGCTGTCCAACTACGAGTTCACCATCAAGTACCGAGCAGGGCATAAGAATGCCAATGCTGATGCACTGTCCAGAATGCCTAACTTACCAGATGGGGAGAAGATCTGGACACACTCGAAAAAATTGAGTTACCAGCCTTCTACCGTCCAATTGCAACCCAACGCGCCCAAGGGGTGAAAAACAAGCGCTACATCATGAAAGAGGCCACATTAAACCCATTGCTTCACTATGAGTGGGCAGAGTCACAGGATAGCGACCCAGCAGTCGCCTGGTAAAGGAGCTACTGACACTCACGTCCTGGTTCAGATGCTCCACAAGAGACCCAACAGTTGTGGAAGGAAAAAGGCAGGCTGTTCATCTACGAGGGAAAGCTGTGTCAGAGGAGTGTCAACACCCGAGCTCACAAACTGGTCTGGCAGGTGGTAGTCCCGAGGCGAGATGCATCAATGGTCCTGGAAGCGTACCACAATGGAGCAGGACACTTCGGATGGAAGAAGTTAGAGGCCCTACTTCGCGAGAGGTTCTACTGGATTGGTATGAGAAAGGCTATTGAAGATTGGTGCCGGGAATGTGGACCATGCAACTTGCGCAAAAAGGATCGTAACAGCCAGCGAGCCCCGTTACAGCCAATGATCACCAAACAGCCGCTTGAATTGGTAGCCTTAGACCACGTGAAGCTAACTCCAAGCTGTTGAGGCTATGTTTATGCCCTAACCATCGTTGACCATTACTCAAGGTTCCTGGTAGTCACGCCTGTCAAGGACCAAATAGCAAAGACAGCGGCCAAGGCATTTCAACAACACTTTTGTCGACTGCACGGTTACCATGAATGAGTGCTTACTGACCAAGGCCCAGCCTTTGAAGCAGAAGTGTTCCAGGAGTTCTGTAACATGTACAGCTGCATGAAAATTAGGACAATGCCGTATCATCCACAGACAAATGGCATGTGTGAGAAAATGAACCAAGTGCTAATTGACCTCTTGAAGACCTTGCCCTTGGAAGAGAGAAACTTGTGGCCAGAAAAGTTGCCAGATCTGGTGGATCTCTACAACCACATTCCGGTGAATTCTACCAACTACACTCCAGCTTACTTAATGAGAGCAAGGCCTGGCAAATTAGCCATTGACCTGGATATTGGAGTCCTGACACCTGAGGTGACCTCACCAGACACAGACTGGGATACAGAGCGGCAGCAACAGTACTGCAAAGTGCAAGAATTTGTAGAGAAGAGTTTGTCTCAAGCAAGACAGAAGCAAGAAAGAAACTACAATCAGCATGCTCCTGCAGTTCCCTTGTCGCCTGGAGAACAGGTACTCAAAAGGAAAAGACGGCTCCACAAACTTGACGATCAATGGGAAGCTGAACCATACACCATCATGCCTTCAGACTTTGACAATACCAAGGTGTGCCTTATCAGCAAGGATGGAGGAGAAAACTCCGCAGCAGTGTCAAGGGATCACCTAAAACCGTGCCCTGACCAGCTAAAGGAAAAGATTGGAGATAAGGACATTCTTCAACCAGAAAAAGAAGAAGAAAAGATCTGCACTGTGCTTGGCGAGTTCCCTTCAAACTGGACAAGAGTGAATCAAGCCATAGTAGTGCCTGTCTTGACCTTTCCCCAACTAGTAGTGCCAGAAAGAAAAGTGACTCAATATCAGCCTGAAGATCTGCAAGCCTCATTGACAGAAGCCACCCCTGCAGTGGAACGCGAAAGTCCACCTCCTGTTAACGGTGAATCTGTCATGCCCACAGTGAGATGGGGTAGTTGTAGAAAATCAGGTATACCTATACTACGTAGAGTCACCAGTAGCATAACCACTAGAGAGCGCACTACACCAGTGGTAGTTAACACGGTGAATCCAATCAGGTCACCACCAACACCAGTGTTACATAGGTCTATCCGTACTACCAAAGGCCTACTCCCAATGAGGTTCCGTATATAAGTAGATTGTCTACATGAGAAAAGTAAATAAGTTAATACTATTAATAATTGCTACTATTAAGCATATGTGCCTACAGAGACTACTGTATGAACTTTTAAGCATTCTTATTTCATTCTTTACATGGACGATTGGGTCACTGGACTCGTAGTGACCAGGTCAATGCTTGTAAATAGTTAATACTAATGGCTACAGAACAAAAACCGTCTGGCGTGGCCGAAGATGTGGTCCAAAAAGGAGACCAGCCATGTCTTGCAGCCCTCCCAAGGCTTACATTGAGGGTTTGAGACGGGTCCCTCACATTGTATTTTGTTAGGGTGAAAAAGGACACCCCATTTCAAGACTTCGCCAAATGTATATATTTGATGTAACAATTTTTGTAAATAGTTATAATATGTTTTCTTTTATGTTTCCTCAGTCCAGGAGTACTGAATTGTACTAGGGGGGAATGTGGCACCCCAGGAGTTCGGTTGCCACAGTGACCTTGCCTCCCTCCAGGGGAGAGTGATGTCATGCCTGAAAGCAAGGAAGGATTCCTTTAACAGGTAACACACAACATACAACACCTTTCCTACTCCAGACCAGAAGGGGGAGCTCTAACACCTGATTTCAGGAGAGCTCCTCTAGAATATTCTGGCTGGGGGAGGAGTTGGTTAGTCTGGCTGTAGGGTTGAGAGAGGAAAGACGTGTGGAGACAAGCTGGGGGAAGACAGGAGCTATAGCAGAGCTCACCCCCAGGTCTGAGTGCCAGAAACCGGACCCCGGATTCCGAGGCTGAGTGGGTAACTAAACTCCCAGCAGCAGAATCTGGAGGGCAGAAGACAGCAGGTTCTCTGTCCCAACTAATACTCTACTACATAGCAGCAGCACATGTGAGCCGGAGACTCCATAAATGAGTTATTCCTGAAGCAGGCTACAGTTGCCTGTTATGAGAGTGAAGTTCTACTTAGACAAGAGAGAGAGAGGAATTTGAACAGAGCTTACAGCTGCAAGTGCCTCAGAGAAAAGTGCTAGAAAGGAGACCTCACATCCCATCTGAAATAAGGAGATTCCAAATTGCTTTCAGGCCGACCGACTCCAGCACCATCTGTACTCAGTGCCCTGGATACTTTGCCTGCAAAACTGTGAGTAAAGCTTTGGAAACTGCATCTGACTGTGTCCTCTCAAGTTCTTCCTGCAAAACACGCTCCACTCTGCTACATCTCCCAGCACCGTTACTCCCTACAACACCTCTCTGCCTTGGGACAAGCTTCACCTGTGGGAAGCCATTCCAACTCTGCTGCATCTCACCATCTATCCCAGAGGATCTGTACTGCAGCGCTGGTCACCTCTGACCAGAAACCACAGGTGGCGTCACAAACACCTTACTACAAACTATCATCCCCTGTAAATATTCCCCTTTTGTTGGACGCCCAGGGCCACGGACCGGGTCACCGCTGCCGTGACACATCCCTTTAATACACCGGCCCGGTACCGAGTATCCCACTGCCCTGGCGGGCGATCCACATGCCAAAGGAAATCAACCTATCTGATCATTCTTTTTCTAACATAGAATTGGATCTTTTGTCTAAAGGTTTGACATTCTCACCAAGCACTAGGTTTGATCACTTTACAGCCGTGAAAGATCTTCACATCTTCACTACATCACTGGTATTTAAGAAATGGGTCCACAATGAAGATACAAGATGGAATTTCCCGATGACAGAGGAACACGAGGCGCTACAGATTTTGGAAGAACTCTATAGCGAACATGAAAAGCTATCTCTAGGTAAAGTACCACCTTCTATTCAACAAAAATCCCCCAAATTTCTCCCATTGTCCATGTGTCCCAACATTGAGATCTTTGTTCAGCTGGTAAGAAAAGACTTTGAGGAGATATCAAGTAACATCAATAAGAACAATATGACTCCGTCAGAACGTATTGGTCTTAAACACCTGAAAAAGCACAATGACGTAGTGTTTAAGCCAGCTGACAAAGGCGGGAAACATTGTTGTTTGGCCCTGTAAGATGTACGAAGCCGAAGCATACCACCAGCTAAAAGAACTATCATGTTATAAAAAACATCTAACCCCATGTCTTCCTACAGGAAACAATTGGGGAAGATTTTTCCAAGCAGCTCTGGATAACAACATCATCACTCAAGACACATGACCTGTGGATCAAAGATCCATCTGTTCCTACACGATATCTATTACCAAAAGTGCATAAGGATACCCAAAACCCTCCAGATAGGCCCATCATATCTGGGATTGGGGGACTAACTGAAAATGTTTGTAAATATATTGATTCCTTTCTAAAGCCACTTGTTGAAATGATCCCATCATTCCTGCATGATACCTCTGATCTTCTATGTAGGGTGGACTCTATATACATCGACGAGGACATGCTCCTCGTCACCTGTGATGTAGAGTCACTGTACACTAGTATTGGTCACTATGATGGGCTAAAGGCAACAAGACATTACCTGCCTATCACACAGATTTCTCATGGGGAGACTGAGTTTATCCTACAATTGCTGGATTTTCTCCTTACTCATAATTTTTTCATTTTTAATGGGTCCTTCTACCTGCAGCTCCAGGGGACAGGCATGGAAGCGGCCTGTGCACCCTCCTATGCAAATATGTTCCTGGGGCTGTGGGAGAGGGACCTACTCTCGACAGATCGGTACCCGACGATGGATCAGGTCATTTTGTGGACCTGGTACATCGACGATGTGTTGATGTGTTTATGATCTGGCGGGGGTCACCGGAAGATCTTGATACATTTTGTCAAGAGATCAACACCAACGATCTCATCTGACTTACCTACAAATGTCATGCGAATCAAATAATCTTTTTGGAAGCTGTGATTAACCGCTCTCTGCCATCCGACGCACTATCCCATCCATGAAACCCGTGATAATCTGCCCATGGACGGG
>VIAB01006697.1:62608-73241 GCA_009801035.1 Oophaga pumilio | reverse complement strand
GCATGCAAACATGAAATATATGAAATTTGAATTGCATTACTGTTCTATAAAATAGGAAACATTGAGAATACTTAACACATAAATTGGCCAATCCATGTATACCTTGCAGTCTTGATAAAGTGATTCTCTCTACTGGGACCTTTCCTAATACACTTCCTCTCATGGGCTGATAGCCTACAATTATATGGAAAGAAGGCACACACTGAGAATAGCAATAGTGTATACTGTATATCTCTGTATAGGAAAGTTAGTAGACAAAAAGTGTAAACTTGCTAGTGGACAAATAAATGGTAGACCATACTTACCTATAAAGCCCATGACGACTTAACTGGATATGTGCGCATGTGCAGCCTGTTTCCCGGCTGTTGGCCGACTCCGTCGTCTCTTATGTTTCCATGGCACCGGATCACATGCCCTGTGCCCTGACATCACAGGTCACATGACGCGGGCGCCCGCGGCTTCCAGGTTCCTCCTGGTGGTGCATGCGCAACACCCTCCCTGCTCTCCTCTTATTGGCTGCATGACCTTTTTAAACTTCCCTGTTTCTTATGGACTCTACCCCTGGATGAAGGATTTGATCTGAAATGTGCATAGAGGTGTACTCTGCATTCACTTCTCTGACCATCCAGGTACTTTTCTTTACAATGGTTCCTGTATATCTTCATATGGCTAAGTAAATCATTAATGGGTATGTGTTGGTTCTTCCATTTCCAGTGCTGTGGTCATTATTTCACAGCATTTTTTTTCATGTAAGTGTTTCCTCCTACTTACCATGGCTTACCATGGCCTATATTATAATTTGATACATATGCATGTGCCCATACAAAGAAGTTAGGGCTTATTACCTCACTTTATCTTTCAGCTTAATGCACTCTCATTCAGCTGGGGTCTAACTACACATCTACACATATACAGTCTCTGTATCCAGAGACGCACGACTTCATACATTGTTATTTCATGTGCCTATAGTACTTTACACATCATACTTTTATATCCTCAGGATATGGATAATTTTACATACCATACATGGTAGATTTCATGGAACTTCCATACTATATCATCATTGTATTCACAGGGTTTACATTCATTATAAGTACATTTTATGAATTATTTTACTTACCATATCATTAACTATATACATATTTTATAGGTTTAAACATACTATATGTCATTGTTGTATAATAAATCTTTTACAATCAAGCTCTGGACCCTTTTCATTTAAGTACATTTGGAATATGTCTGAGACTGTATCATACACAGCCATTTCAATTTTCATGGTGTCTTTTTCTGATTAATATATTTTTGGATTAATATTGTGTATTGTTATTGTTGTATACACGAGTGCAGGCACTCTTTTTTGCCTGTAGTGCTACCTTTTACCATATTTTGCCTAAATAAAGTCTTTTTTACTTTTCTAAGTATTGCTTTCTTCTCCATTTTATTTGGACCTTTCGTTCGGTATTTTCCTGCTTGTCTAATTACCGGTATATGGAAAGGTAGGATCCTGCTGTGATCGACACATAGACAAAGGGCGTTGAAATGGCAAGCTGGAGAGCTTGTGGAATTGTGAGGAAGTGAACACACTGTTTAACCACAGAACGAGGAGGGCAGACCAAGAAGGAACCAGCAATTCAGAATCAGCAAACGAATCGTCATTATACAGGAAGTGTACCAAAAAAATAGAATAGCAGTTAGATTGTGTAGTTAGGTAAGGTAGAGAATTTTTAAGACAAGCATATTAGAGATTAGGTTAGATTACAGCACTAAATAGGCATTTAGGATGTAATTTACTTTGACTTCGGACAACCCCTTTAAGTATTCTGTTACTGAGGAGGATATGTGAAACTTTATCATCACTGCGGGATTTTCTAATAGGTAATGTTAATGTATTTTGTAGAGTTGTTTAGTCAAGTGATATGATTAGAGCATCATCATTCATAAGCAATGTATAATTGATAAAATCTCAGCACATTGTCCCTGTGCACCTGGAATCCTCACACCAAACATATTAATTCAGATTGTACTCATATTCTTTTGTCCATAATATACAATTTTTAACAAACAATTCTCTACTTACAAAGAGCACTAAATGTATATTCAACTTCTTTAGTAAATTTCTAACCACAGTACAGAGAAAGAGAACTTTGAATATAAAGACTTCCAACTTTTACAACTGTTGGGAGAAGTTATACTTTGAGGCAAAATTGTGAGTGAGCCCACTTCCTTGGATGAAAAACAAATCCACACATGAATGGTCTCTGAATGGTTTACTGTTGGCATGACACAGGACTCATGGTAGTACTCACTTTTTCTTCTCAGACAATTATGCCTCCAAATGTCCCAAAAAGTCTGAAGGGGGCTTCATGAGAGAAAATAAGTTTACTGGATGGTCAGGGATTGGACTTCAGAGAACTGGGGTAAAGATATTTTCTCTGATGAAGTCCCCTTCAGAATGTTCGGACATCTGGAAGAGTGATTGTCTGGATAAGAAAAGGTGAGTCCTGGGTCATGCCAGCAGTAAAGCATTCTAAGACCATTCATGTGTGGTGTTGCTTTTCATCTCATGGAGTGGGCTAACCCAATTTTAGCTAAGAACACTGCAATAAAGAGTGGTATATAAGCATCTCTAAGAGCAAATTCTCCTAATGAGCCAGGCTACTTAATGATGAACAATGCTTTTTTCAGCATCATGTGGAGCATCTTGTTACAAACAAAAAGTGATAAATAAGTGGCTCAGTAAACAAAAGATTGACATTTTATTGTACTTGACTAGAAAAAATTACATTTCAATGAGAACCTGTGGTCAATCCTGAAAAAAGCTAGAGGACAAACAAAAGCACAGAAATTGTGATAAACTCCAGGCAGTGATTAGGCAAGAATGGATTGACATAAGTTAGGATTTGGCCCAGAAACTGAAATCCAGCATGCTATGGCAAGTGACAGAAGTCTTGAGAAATAATGACTACACTGTAAATATTGATTTTTTTGCATAAAGTTGATGTATTTGTCATTAAAAGTTTAAAAACTTATGAAACGCTGATAATTATACTTGAGTAACCATAAACACATCTGACTAAAAGATTTTAAAACATTGAAACAGCAACCTTTGTGAAAACCAGAATTTGTGTCAGTCTCAAAACTTTTGTTCATGACTGTATTTCTATTGAATAAAAAAAATGAAAAACAATGAATCCTCTTTTTGTGTATGCTTCAGTATGCTTTACTACTTTGTCTAAAACAGGTAGTCCAATAAAATTCTATACACGCATGTATGACTACAAATAGTGTAAGGGCAAAAATACAATCAGGCTAAAAACAAGCGATCATACTTACAGGTAGTGTGGTGTCAGTGCCGCATCCCTCCACCCCGACGCACGTTTCATTTACACTTCTTCAGGGGGCGTCAAACTTATCAAAACATTACTATGATTTCTCTGTGCGGACGGACCTTCATCCCTTCTGTGACCTTTACACCTTTTGAAATTATTTTCAGTGTTCCGTGGAGTGAAATAATTATACATCCTTTTATTTTTTATTTTTTTACAAGGACTATTATATCTTAGATTTTTTATCACATTATGGATCCACTTTACTTTTGTCTGCTTATTAACTGAGATTTGTAACTAACTTTATTGTTGAGTATATTATTTCACCATTCATAATCATATTTATATCTATATTATTTATATTTTATCTTATACACGTTGTCATTATTAATATAAATAAAAATTTGTAGCACTAAGCACTTTCATTATACTGATAGTGCTTTACATTCTTTGCACTTAGCACTTTATAATGAATATCATACACAGTTACACATCTATCTTTTGTTGAATACTGTTTATGCACTGATTTCTGTATATCATTTTTTACCACTGTTTGACCCGTCCTTGCTGGCATGTCAGACTTATCTGGAATTGTGTGCTTATCTTTTCTGATCACTCTCAGACTTGCTTTGTACCTAGCACATCGAGATTAGCTGGCACGCACAGCAGGCCATTGCTACAGCCGACTGTGAACTTGCAGTCCAACTGTCAGATGGGTCACTTCCGGGAAAGCTGCAGAAGGATTCAGCTTTCCGCGTCCATCTCCATGGTAACCCTGACTATCCATGTGATGCACTACTCGGCGACTTATTGGTCACATAGGAATTTAAATATCTCGGTGTCCCTCTTCCCCGACACACCCACTAAAGAAGTGTGGACGGAACGCACGTTGGGGTGGAGGGACCCGGCACTGCCACCATATTACCTGTAAGTATGATCACTTGTTTTTACTCTGTTTTTCTTTCTGCCCTTATACTATTTGTAGTCATACATGTGTGTGTAGAATTTTGTTGGCTTCCAATTAACTTCATTTAAATGAGAATCCCTCTATAGCTCCATGTAGCAGGTAGTTATCCCACATGTGATACTTTATGTAGCCAGAAATTTTGCTCCCTCAGCACAGGCACTTTAACGTTTATTCTATTTATTATTTATGCAGATTAACATTACAGGCATTTGCATCTCCTTGCTTATTTCTGAGCATTTTTTTATTACCATTAGTCTTCCCTGCAGAATGTGATTAAAGGTGTCCGTAGCCATCCAGCGTCCTTCTTATCTGAGGCATCTGTTTTTATCCTCTCATTATTATTGCTTTGATTTATTATACTGTATATTTAATAAAAATTGCAATTTATTTCATTTTGAAAATATTTCTTTTGTCTGCTTTTTCTGTTCACCTCTCTCATGCAGTTGAGAAATTGGTTTTACAGACGGGATTGATATGTTTTTAAACCAGGTATTGGTACTTTTGGCAGTGTGGACAGGTGCCGAGTCCTGCTGGAGAATGAAATTTCCATCTCCAAAAAGCTTGTCGGCAGAGGGAAGCATGAAGTGCTCTAAAATTTCCTGGTAGATGGCTGCACTGACTTTGGTCTTGATAAAACATAGTGAATCTACACCAGCAGATGACATGGCTCCTCAAACCATCACTGATTGTGGAAACTTCACACTAGACCTCAAGCAGCTTGGATTGTGTGCCTCTCCATTCTTCCTCCAGACTCTCGGACTTTGATTTCCAAATGAAATGGAAAATTTGCTTTCATCTGAAAATAAAACCTTGGACCACTGATCAACAGTCCACTTTTTTACTCCTTGGACCAGGTAAGATGATTCTGGCATTGTGTATTGGTCATGAGCATCTTGACACAAGGAAGGGGACACTTGTAGCCCATGTCCTGGATACGTCTGTGTGTGGTGGCTCTTGAAGCAATGACTCCAGCAGCAGTCCACTCCTTGTGTATCTCAGCCAAATTTTTGAATGGCCTTTTCTTAACAATCCTTTCAAGTCTGTTGCTTGTGCACCTTTTTTTACCACACTTTTTCCTTCCACTCAACTTTCCATTAATATGCTTGGATACAGCACTCTGTGAACAGCCAGCTTCTTTAGCAATGACATTTTGTGGCTTACCCTCCTTGTGGAGTGTGTCAATGACTGCCTTCTGGACATCTGTCAAGTTAGTGTGGCGCCCCTGATGGTCCAGTCACCACAGAGGTACTACACCTCAACCAGAGGTGTGGTATCTCATCTTTCAAGTAAGATGGAGACACTAAACCTGGCTCTGACAACACTGCATCCATCACACACACTAGCAGCAGTTTCTGTAGCATGTCTGCTTGCTAGGAAAGGGTGTTAGAAGGTGGGTGGAACTGGAGGGTCAGAGCGGGAGAATAGAGGGAAGTGAGAGAGAGTCTTCCCATAGGGGAAGAAGGGGAAAGACGTGCATAGACAACCACGCATAGGAAGGCGGGAAGAGATAGAACCGTGCAGCAGGCTCCTAGTCTGTAGCCGCTGCTGGCAGGCAGAAAGACAGAAAGAAGCTCCCTGGAGGGGAAAGGGAATTCTCAGAGGCACGGCTGAGCAGAAAGCTACCCGTGGGGCTCGTTCCAGGCAGACGGACGTCAGCTGGGAGAATCCAGGTCGCAGAAGGGTCTCGGCCCCTAGCCTAGTGGAGTGTACAACAGGACTCAGCTAGCAAGCCGACAGCTGTGGCAACTTTAAGGGCCACAGCCAACAACCACAATCATCTTCTCCGGGAAGGCAGCTATATAGAATCTAGGGAATTCTTGGGTCACGTTGTCCGACAGGATTCGCAGCTGCTGGACTGGGACACTGTTTGTGTGGTGCTGGGAAGGAACAGGAGTAGAAACCAGCACAGTGAGACGGCCAGGGAAGCCATATACTGACAGGGAGCTCTGGAAAGGTGTTCTCCATCTGCCTGGAAGTTGGCTGGATCCCTCACCTGGAGGACGTGGCACCAAGCGGGCATCTGTGTGCACTAGAACTATGAGTAAAGCTTTGGAAACTGCATCTGACTGTGTCTTCTTGAGTTTTTCCTGCAACACTCACTCAGCACTGCTACATCTACTAGCACCATTATCCTCTACAACATACATCTGCCCTGCGACAGCAAGCTCTGCCTATGGAGAGCTATTCCAACTCTGCTGCATCACACCATCAGTACCAGAGGTTCTGCATTGCAGCGCTGGTCACTTCTGACCAGAAACCACAGGTCGCGTCACTAACACTTCAATACAAACTCTTTATCATCCCCTGTAAATATTCCCCTTTTCATTGGACGCCCAGGGCCATGGACCGGGTCACTGCTGCTGTGACACATCCCTTTAAGACACCCGTCTGGTACCGAGTACCCCACTGCTCTGGCGGGCGATCCATTTTGGCGTCACGAACAGGATGAACCGACCCTTGAACAAGGGTCTTCTGCGCCTTACAGAATGTGTAAAGGAGTAAACCTATTGGACTGTGATTAGGACTGTAAACAAGGCTGCCATGGCGGTTCCATGAGGTGTGCAATGAGGCGTGCCATCGTGGGTGGTACACAGGAAAGAGCATGATACAATATGAACCTCACCTGTCTGTACTTCTATGCAACTGCATCGTGGCCGACCGCCAGGGAGGTGTGTATCCTAGCTTGGTATGGCGGCAAAGGAAAAAGACACCGCCCCTCGGGGGTGGAGAGATGCTCAGCGACGGGAAAGAGAGCCAAGGAGAAGCCAGTACATCAGGAGGCCATCATGGAGAGCGGAGGGAGGCCTGTGGAGTGCGGGAAGGAGAAAGAAAATTTCCCCGGCTCTGAAGAATCAGGCTCCAGCTCCCAGGAGGATGTCGACCTGGCCTGCGTGGAACGTGAAGTGGAAGAACTGGCTCGCCGTCTGCAGCAGGAACGGGCTCTACTAGAAAGGAAGAGACAGGCCGCAAAAGAAGAAGCCGCCAGATCCCCGGTACCAACGTCACCGGTACCCTATGTATCAGTCCCCACACCACCGGAGCCTGTAACCGACGACCGCCGCACGGGGAGCGCAGCAGGAAGCAACCGCCAGCAGATTCTACCCTGGAAGGAAAAAAAATGTTGGTGTTTCCACTCAGAAAGGAGGCTGCATGAATCAGCCCCCATCCAAGTAAGAAAAATTCAACTGACTTGTCTACAGAGAAGAGAATGTATATAGTTAACCCCAGGAGGGTTTTACAAGTTTCTACTGATTTTTTATAGGATAAGAACCAGACTGAGAGATCATGGATGCTGAATGATCCAGAAACTTAACTTGTAAATAGTTCAGCACCTCTTTAGGTGCTCTTCTTGGTTTTACATGCACTTTTAGCAGAATAAGGTTCATCATTGCACAACTACAGATCAGAAGAAAAACCCGTTAGGTGTGGCCAAAGATGAGATCTAAGGGGGAGATCAGTTATGTCTTGCAGCCCAACCAAGACCACCGTTGGAGGTTTTGAGCGGGCCCTCTACACAGCTCAAGGACATTAGAAGATACCCCGGCTGGGATCGTATCTGCCACCTAACTCAAATGATGCCAGCTTCTAATTGTGTTTAATAAAAATGTTATTATACTTGTTATATTATGCCTAATGTGAAGTACAAATTGTTTTATATTGAAAAATTGCTGAATAGTATTTGTAGATGTAGGAAATGATAGATATTGGTAGACTATTTGATATGTAGAAAGATTGTTATGTAGGAACTGAAAGCACTTTTTGTAAAATATGTTATGGGAATAGTAATGTCTATTAGTAGATAGGAAGACATTATTGCAGGGGCAAGATGTCCAGATTAGGTGGCGAACCTCTTAGCAACGGTTGCTACCCAAAGAGTCTAAAGAAAAGAATAAGTGCTGATATTTTTGCAGGGATAGTGTGCCCTGTTCTGGTAGCGAACTTCAAAGTTTTAACGGTTGCTATCAGTAGCACTTTTAGAATAGCTAATGTAAGATAATGTTATTGTGTAACGTTAAAAGCTAAAGTGCCTCCCATAAAGGGAAGTTGCGTTTTCATATTGTTGTACCTGTTGAAATCTCAGCAAAAATTTTGTATGTTTCCTTGTAACATCATTTACTCTGTTTCAGCCTGCGGACGTGCTGCGTTTAACGGGGAGGGGTATGTGGCACCCCTGAGGGTCCAGTCGCCACAGAGGTACTGCACCGCAACCAGAGGTGTGGTATCTCATCTTTCAGGTAAGATGGAGACACTAAACCTGGCTCTGACAACACTGCATCCATTACACACACTAGCAGCAGTTCCTGTAGCATGTCTTCTTGCTAAGAAAGGGTGTTAGAAGGTGGGTGGAGCTGGAGGGTCAGAGCGGGAGAATAGAGGGAAATGAGAGAGAGTCTTCCCGTAGGGGAAGAAGGGGAAAGACGTGCATAGGCAGCCTTCCCATAGGAGAAGGCGGGAAGAGATAGAACCGTGCAGCAGGCTCCTAGTCTGGAGGAGCTGCTGGCAGGCAGAAAGACAGAAAGAAGCTCCCTGGAGGGGAAAGGGAATTCTCAGAGGCACGGCTGAGCAGAAGACTACCCGTGGGGCTCGTTCCAGGCTGACGGACGTCAGCTGGGAGAATCCAGGTCGCAGAAGGGTCTCGGCCCCTAGCCTAGTGGAGTGTACAACAGGACTCAGCTAGCAAGCCAACAGCTGTGGCAACTTTAAGGGCCACAGCCAACAACCACAATCATCTTCTCCGGGAAGGCAGCTATATAGAATCAAGGGAACGCCTGGGTCACGTTGTCCGACAGGATTCGCAGCTGCTGGACTGGGACACTGTTTGTGTGGTGCTGGGAAGGAACAGGAGTAGAAACCAGCACAGTGAGATGGCCATGGAAGGCATATACTGACAGGGAGCTCTGGAAAGGTGTTCTCCATCTGCCTGGAAGTTGGCTGGATCCCTCACCTGGAGGACGTGGCACCAAGCTGGCATCTGTATGCACCAGAACTATGAGTAAAGCTTTGGAAACTGCACCTGACTGTGTCTTCTCGAGTTCTTCCTGCAACACTCACTCAGCACTGTTACATCTACTAGCACCATTATCCTCTACAACATACATCTGCCCTGGGACAGCAAGCGCTGCCTGTGGAGAGCTATTCCAACTCTGCTGCATCACACCATCAGTCCCAGAGGTTCTGCACTGCAGCGCTGATCACTTCTGACCAGAAACCACAGGTGGCGTCACTAACACTTCAAAACAAACTCTTTATCATCCCCTGTAAATATTCCCATTTTCATTGTATGCCCAGGGCCATGGACCGGGTCACTGCTGCCGTGACACATCCCTTTAAGACACCGGCCAGGTACCGAGTACCCCACTGCAATGGCGGGCGATACATTATCAGTCTTCCCCATTATTGTGGAGCCTACTGAAACAGGCTAAGTGACCTTTTTAAATTCTTAGGAAGCCTTTGCAGGTGGTTTTGTTAATTATTCTAATTTACTGAGATAATGACTTTTGAGTTTTCATTGGTTGTAAGCCATAATCATCAACATAAACAGAAATAAACACTTGGAAAAGATCACTCTTTGTAATGACTCTGTAATGACTCTATATAATATATGAGTTTTACTTTTTGTATTGAAGAACTGAAATAAATTAACTTTTTGATGATATTCTAATTTAGTGAGAAGCACTTGTATATAGAAGTTTGTTTCTATTAGATTCTATATAATTCATGGAATAGTCCATTAGATGACATTCAGGTTCAGTAACCATGAGTATGACATCTAAAAGAAAAAAATACAATATATTTGGTGGATATATTTATGAGTCTACTAGGCCTAGCTCACATGCTGAATTATAATTAAAAAATGGCATGGATAAAAGCGTAGTAGTAGTAGAATGCTTTGCAAGAGATTTTTTTAATGTAATTATTGATCAGCCTTTTTAAAGTTATACACACATGGTCAAAATTGTTAGTACCCCTCGTTTAATGACAGAAAAACCCACAATGGTGATAGAAATAACTAGAATCTGACAAAAGTAGTAATAAATCAAAAATCTATGAAAATGAACAAATGAAAGTCAGACATTGCTTTTCAACCATGCTTCCACAGAATTTAAAAAAAAAATAAAACTCATGAAATAGGCCTGGACAGAAATGATGGTACCCTTAACTTAATATTTTGTTGCAAAACCTTTTGAAGCAATTACTGCAATTAAATGATTGCTGCATCTGTCAATGAGACTTCTGCACCTCTTGACAGGTATTTTGACCCACTCCTCAAGAGCAAACTACTCCTGTTGTCTCGCGTTTGAAGGTTGCCTTTTCCAGACGGCATGATTCAGCTCTTTCC
>VIAB01006697.1:35679-46613 GCA_009801035.1 Oophaga pumilio | reverse complement strand
GGTTTATGCTGTTACCAATAAACCAAATGGACTGTGTTTAACCCCAAGTGTCCCAGCATATGCCTCAGCGACCAGCCAAGAAAGTGTTCCCCAAACCCGTGCAGTGAGCACTGCACTACATATGGAGCTAGACTGCAGGCAATGGTCCAGGAAGCAAGTGTGTAGAGTGTAAGGTCCTGGGTGGCCTGTGCGTTGGGAGGTCCTGGGAGTAGGATCGGATCCTTGAAGAGCACATGGTGAGACCTTGGACCTGGAGGCCTGTGTATTGGATGGTCCCAAGGGGGGACAGACATCCTGAAGAGCGCATGGAGAGGCCATGTATGCAGAGTCTGTGACAGTACTGCATTAGGGGAGCTACAGTCTGTCTGAGGATCTGGAACTGTTAGGTGGCCTGGTGAGCAAGGCATTATCCAGGATGGTGATCCCAGTTCGGCAGCTTCCCTGGTAGAACTGACAGGAGTAAGTGTATGGAGCAGGAGCTCCTAGAATTTTTTTTTCTCAAGTGAGCTTGCTGTGGCTCGGTGGGGCCACGAAGACTGAAAGCTTCTGGCGGTAACTTGGCGGGATTACGAAGTGTGCTGTGGATCGGCAGGTCCACGAAGACAACAAGCATCTGGCTGTAACTCGGCGGGGTTATGAAGTTCCTGTGGCGTCCAGAAGGTCCGCAGAGCCGCTTGAAGCTGTACAGAGCTTGGCAGAGCCTTGCAGAGCCATGCAAAGCGGTGTAGAGCTGTGCAAAGCAGTGTGGAGCCTTGCTGTACAGAACCATGCAGAGACGGACAAAGCCTGGCAGAGTGGAGCGGTGTAAAGCCGGACAGAGCCTGGCAGAGCAGTGTGGAGCCATGCAGGACCTTGCTTAGAGAAGCTGCAGCGGCAGCAGCAGCGGTTTGTGGCTGCAGCAGGAGCTGTGGGAGTGCCAGCAGGAGCTGGTGAGGTGGCATAAGGACATTAGTGGTCCAGGTCGCACAAACTCTTAAAGTGCCAGTGCAAGCCCAGAGACAATTTTTGTGCACTGTGCGAACTGGGACTGAGAGTGTTGTGGGGGAGTCCATGAGGTGTACCCCAAGGAGGGGGTGGTGACCAAACAGGGATGGTTGCCCAAAAGTGGGTGGAGTCCCAAAAGGGGGCGGTAACCCAACAGAGATGGTGGCTCAAAAGGGGTGGATTTCAAAAGGGGGTGGAGTCCCATGGAATGGTAGTTACCCGGAAGGGGCGGATCATCCCGAAGTTAAAGGGGTGGAGCAGATGAACTGTTGCCAGGGGCAAATGTACTATGTGTGTCCAGTCTGCCTTATGAACTACCCACCCGGTATGATGCTATGGGGGTGTGCCCTACAGATAAATAACAAAGATGTGGTCGGACTGGTCGACTCTGGGAGCCCGGTGACTCTAGTGAGAGTTGCACCTGAGGGATTTGAAATGCCTGGTAGAAAGGTCGGGGTCCCCTGCATCCATGGGGGCAGTAAGGATTATCCAGTGGCCAGGGTAATCCTTGAGAAAGGCTGGGACATTGTGGGACAGGATGTCGCTATAGTCCTGAATTTATCTTGTCCAGTGGTTATAGGCCGGGACTCTAAGCTGTTCTCGGACTTGTGGGAGAAGGGAGCTCCTTTAGAGCAGGAGGGTGGAGGTCTGTCGGCTGATGGGGTTGCGTACCTTAAGGCAGTAATACCTCCCAAAACTGATGGATCAGACGTAGGGTTGACCGGAGGAAAGGGTGCATCTGCCCAACTTACTGACCTGACGTCACCTGAAGGGTACCACATTGTGACTGTTAATGATGTGGTAGTTAAAAGGAGCGGAGCTGACACACGTATAGAGAGCAACCTGAGGGTCCACCGTACTGTGGGGTGTGACACTGACTCCGGAGGTGACTGTAACGTGTTATTGCCAATAGCAACCACTAGGGCTGAGTACAATGTTATGCTGACAGAAACATTGACACAGTGGAACAACAGCAGTTCACAAGGTGAAGTCAGGATGATGGTGGTAGCCATACCAGAATGTATGACCGGACGGAAGTGTGGGTCTGACCAACTCTGGGACTTGGCGGAGGTGACCAAAGGGGTGACTGTTGAAGACTGGGAAGCTCCAGGAAAGAGGTCCAACACCGTTAGAAATGGGGATCGCTGGATCCAGGATGACCGAGCGGGTGGTGGTGACTCCAATTCAGACGGGGATGAAAGCAGATAAGAGTCAAACCAAGCTGTCTCAGGTACAAATGGCAAGTCTTCCTCCTGTCGCCGGAGACGTATAGGGCGAAAAGGGGCTGAATAAATAGCGCCTTCCGAGGAGATAAATAAAAATGAGACAGGGACAGGTGCCAACAAAGATAATGTCCATGAGAAAGAGGTCACTTTATCCTTGACAAAACTCAGCACTGAAGTAGCCAAGGACGTGTGAAATGTAAAACTGTCACAGGGTGCTGTGTACTCCAACAGCTAAAATCGCAGTTGGAGAACAGCTCCAAGATAAAGCAGAGAGCCAGCAGGAAAAGCTGTCCAATTCAACCGCTATCACCCAACAATTAGAGGGTAAAATTGACAAACTGACCAAGGAAATTTGCACGTGGAAGAAGCGAGCCGACAGTTTTCACCAGGTAGAAGCGCACGTATAAAGCTTGGAGAGAGCGCGCAAAGAGATCTGTCAACAGCTGGCAAAGTAGTGATGGAAAGTGGTGAGTATGGAAGTCGCCAACTCCGCGCAGTTGGATCGGGTGCGCCACCTGGAGTTCGAGCTCTCTGCAGTCAAGGCCTGTTTTGGAGAAAAGGAAGCACAGGAGTTCCAGGACCTCGCTGAAAAGTCGTCTCGTGAGAAGCAAAAGGTGGCAGATTTACAGGCTGAATTAAAAACAATAAAAGAGCATATCGAACAAGAAAAGGCCCTGAGACCTATGGCTGAGCACAGAGTGGATGAGCTGGAGAAGGAAGTCTCTGAGCTCAGAGGTCACCTGTCAGTGTGGCACAGTGTGAATAAGGCCGTAAGGGAAGATGTGGAGGTGCTCAGAGAAGCAATAAGAGGTCTTCTGCAAGAGAAATTGGTGGTTGCAGATTTACAGCGGCAGTGCCAGAGTGGCAACAAGGTGGAGCTGCCAATGCCCATCTTGGCGAAGGGTCTTGCAGAAGATAAAGCTCAGGGAAAATTTACACTAAGAGCTGAACAAGACAGTCACCCGGACGTGGCAGATGTCTTGACGGAAATGTCCGAGGCAAAGCAGGAGACGTCAGTCTGTGAAGAGAGTGAGACCTCGCTTTTCAAGTGTGTGATAGAGGTACCCGAAGAAATGCGAGAAGCAAGTGCCAGTGAGGGTGTGCATGAGGCCTTTAAAAAGGCAGTAGAAGCGTGCAGTGTGCACTGGGTGCCTGAGACTCAGCAGTTGGTGATACTGTCGACTATGGAAGTCACAGTGTAGCGGGTGGCTATCCTGAGGGATATGCATCTACAATGGCTCCACACGAAACAGATGATCCTGTTGAGGAATAAGGAAGCCGCTCGACGTTTTGAGCGTGCCAGGGAAGCTCAAAGTCAGCTGGGCTTTGAGGAAGACATTGTTCGTGTGCCCAGAAGTGTGGTGAAGAGAGTCATTGGAAGACTTGGGAAAGTGATGCAGGAGATGGTGAATAGGTCCAGTGTGAAGAGAGTGATGATTCCAGTTAATGACGAAGCCCAGGTCGTGGGTGAACATGGGATGGTTCCATTCCTCGTTGTCGGGTCCATGGAGAGCCTTGAGAATATCCGGATGCTCCTGGAGTATCGCATGACGTACCTGAAAGAGGTAGAGCAGCTAAGACTTTAGAGGGAGCAGATCAACAGACAGCTGCAGGAAATGGGGAGAAATGGCCAGCAGAGAGACAACAGAAGGTGGCTTGAGGAAGAGGTAGAAGCAGTGATACCTCAGTTAGCTCAGGGCTGAGTGACCTAAGCGGGAGACCCTGTAGAGGACGAAATGCAGAGAGTCAGACTCAGATCAACCAGTAGGGTCGACTGGACGGTGGACTCATTACCGCAACAACCATAGGAGGCAGCCATGGAAAGAAAGGTCGTGTGAAGGGGTACACTTGGAAAGCGGGTTGACTAAAAAGGGTCTGATGACACAAAGAGAAAGTGACTCAAGTGCTGAAGCCCAAGGGCGACATACTGACCGATAGGGACAGGGGAGGCCTAACAAAGGGGTGATGTTGAATGACGCCCAAAATCGACTGAGACGGTCCCCTCGACTTGTAGGGCTAGGTGACATGGGTGCCCGGTGTCGGGGGCCCTGGTGTGTGACAGTTGTTCAACCCCACAAGTTTGAACAGAGAGGGGATATGAGATGCAGTGACCCATGCTGCAGCTAGTGGGCATTGTATGTGCTCCTCAAGATATGCATGGAGGCATAATTATGATGGTGAGACAGTGACCGGCATGATCGTGAATGGCCGGTATGTGTCGCAGAAGTCCTCTGCGCTGTAAGCCAGTAATGTTGTTCTGGGACTTGTAGTCCCACAAGAGTTTGTTTACTTTACTAGGGAGGCTTAGAGGGTTAGTCGGAGAGCTGGGCGGGACTGACTAACCACACATACACCGCCCACTTGTGGTGGTGAGTTTGAGGACCTGCGAGATGTCACAATCACGTGACCAGTCCATGTGATGTTGCCTCATCTGTGGGTGTGGTTAGAAGCTATGTAATGGAGGTGTGTTGAGCACATGAGAGAGTGGCTGGGGAACTGTCAGTGTGGAGTCAGTGTCAGTCAGAGTCTGTGGCAGCTTCTGGGAATCATTGCTCTTTTTCCTGTTTGGTTTCAATTTGTTTCTTTCCACCAGCATGTGGGTCAGCGGTCAGTGCAGCAACCCTTCATTCTTATAAATACAGAGTTGTGCTCACAACCCAGGCAGGCGAGCATATATAATCCTTTGCTGTGTCTTATATTGAGGATATCACACATGGAATGTCTTTTCTCTTTATCTTTGTAATTTAGTCGAGTAATCTGCTTCCTACTTGTGACCTGCTGGAAGCCGGAGCCACGCAAGCTTAATGATGTCCCTGTGACTGTGATGACCATTATACTATATAGTAGGCTGGTGGGGATACCATCAAACTGTATGGGTGCCTGTGGGGGACTATCATACTGTGTGGAGGCTGTGGAGATACTGTATGGGGAGCTGTGGGGATACCAGGGATAACATTACACTTTTAGGGAGATGTGGGAGGACCATCACACTTTGTTGGGGTTTTGGAGACTATCATACTCTATAGAGGCTGTAGTGGGTATCATACTGTGTGGAGACACCATACTGTGGGTGCTATGGGGACCCGCAAACTTTATGGGGGACTGTGGTGACCATAAAACTGTATGAGGTGCTCTATGGGACACCCTCATACTTTGTGTGGAGGGCTGTTGTGGACATTATACTATGTGGGGGCTATGGAGACCATCACACTGTGTGGAGGTCTGTGGAGACCATCATACTGTGTAAGGCATCATATTGTATGGGGGTGAAGAATGGTGTATCATAGTGGGTGAAAATACCAAGGGGCTTCAGTGGGTGCAAAATAACTATGTAAGGGCCACAATACAACCTCTCTATGGCTTAAAAAGATGAGGTATGTCTTTCTGTGAACATTTGCAAAGATTCCTTTTGATTTCTATGTACGCCCCCGCTCAGGAGCATTATTACAATAAAGATTCACTTATTATAAGAAGGCACAATATCAAAAAAACAGAATAACACACACAATTTGAAAACTACTAAAAAAATAAATCTTTATATAGATAATCCTAAAGGGCTGTACCAAGATAAGTAAATAAACAGAGGTCATGCAGGCAGGCAAGCAATATGGACTGGACGACCCCACACGTATCGCCACCAGCGTTTGAGACTTCCTTTAGGGTTGCAGCCAGCCTTAGGAATCAATGTTGTGTGCTGGTAGTATATTCCTTCACATATGATTGCTGTCAGCTAATTGCACATCCTCTTATGATGGGAGATATTTTTTATATCTCCATGATAGAAGCATTTCTTTTATATAAACTGAATTACCAGATTTACTATTATTTGCCTTAGGCCGGAGTCACACTTGCGCGTGTGATGCGAGAAACTCGTGCGAGTCTCTCGCATCAATACCCAGCACTGCCGCCGGCACTTGGACTGAAGCATGCAGCTACATGTATTTCTATGCAGCCGCACACTCCGATCTGAGTGCTGGCGGCAGTGCTGGGTGTTGATGCGAGAGACTAGCGTTTCTCGCATCACACACTCAAGTGCAACAAACACCAGCCTTACACATAGCACTGTGTTTGCTTTCTCTTATTATTGTATTGCAGCTGAGAGATTGATGCCATAGGATTTGGTGCATTGTGCTGGAAGTATTTGTATATAATATTTCTTCTTTATGAAACATGATTACATTTGTTTTTGATCTATTTTTGGTTGTTATGCGAATTACACCATCTCTGACACATACTCCCTTCTTGACTGTATTTATAAGTTGATATGTATTATACATCATCAAATGTTTGATATATTGTACTTTATGTGTGCATATTTTCACCAGTGCACATTGTAAATTAGAGTTTATGTTTTAGGACATTAGGTTAGACATTGACTCTATTATGAGCATGTTGTGATTTGTCTATATAACAATTTTTGTTTTTTTAATACTTTTAAATTGTGTGTTTTCTGTCTGTTTTTTGATATTTTATTAATAAACTTTTGATATTATATTAATGATCCCTTCTTTGACATGCTTCTTTGTCCTTGTTGGTTCTGATATTAGTTAACGTACACAGCAGTTAAACATGGCAGTCAATCAGGACAGGAGACAGGTAAGTTATGCAAGATATTCAAACTTATTTCTAATTCACTTGTATATGTATTTTCCATATCCACTTCATATTTTCTTCACTTATGTTCTAGCAGCTTCTTTCTTTCCAATCTGCCTCCATTTCATGTACTGTATTTTGTGCACTCTAGCAACATCAATCTTTCTCTCTCCTCGTCTCTCCCATGTATAGCACACATGCTCGTCTCACATTTTTAAAATACTAAAATCAAAGACAGGATACACTCTCACAAATCTCTAAACCATCTGCTCAATTTCTCTATTCTCCTCCATATCATGAGAAGTATCTTCCCTAACCCTGGCCCTCCTTGTGATATTAAATTAACTCCTTTTCTGCTGCACACAAAAACTCTGTGAATGGCATTAACATTCATTGCATGTCTTCTCCTGTCTCCTTTACTTTGCCCCCTGGAACTCCTGATAAGTGTACAACAAACTCCCCTACATTCATGACTGCTTCCTCTCATATTCTCCTAACCTTCTAGCTCTCGCTGAAAGAGAATTTGAGAGGAAGATGTCATGAATGTGCTTTTCAGGTCATCCCTCCAATATTGTAATTTATGCTCCCTTTTTTTGAGGTCCACACCATCAGACTTTTCCACCCCTTCTGGAATATGGCGATTGAGTACTGCCTTCCAGACTAACCCTGCAATTTTCTGGATCACTTTTCAACCTGTCTCCCAGACTTTCAAACCTGTGACATTCTCACTCTCATCATGAGGATGTTGGTATCTCTATTGATAATCCACTCTCCCCATCTGCTAATCATCTTCTATCTGTAACTTCTTCTATATGCCTTTCACAGCTTACTAACTCTGCTACACAGGAAGATGGGAATACGCTGGACTTTATATTATTCCAACTTTGCTAGGTGTATAGTTTTACTGTTTCCTTCTACTGCTCTTTGATCACAACCTTGTTTCTTTCTTTGTCAATAATTGTTTCTTCACTCAAGACACCCCTATTCAATACATAAACAGAAATTTATGTGTTATCAGTACCCAGAAAGACTTTAAAAAGTTACAGTAATTATTGGCCCCAATCTCATGCCTCTCTTGTCTCAACTGAGCTTTGATACATTATAAGACACCAGAAAGAGGCCTTGATAAAGCTGTAATTCCAACACACAGAACACCCTGGCACAGACAAATTTAGCACACGCTGCAAAAAATTTTTTCCTCAGCAGTGCTCTAGGTGTGCCATATGCCAGGTTTTATCCATTATAAGTTTATGCTCATAGATGTAACTCTTCCCTTCATAGTGTTTTAATCACATAACATCCTACAGGTGTGGTTAAAATTAGGGATGAGTGAACCTGAACTGTACAGTTCAGGGTCTGTACTAAAGTTTAACAGAATGTCCAGTTTTCTGCTCAGGTTCTGATGTCTAATCAAGTTTGTTGAAAGGCTGCAGCACAGTCAATCAACAAGCTTTTAGGCTATGGGCACATCTGGAACCATCACAGCCATGCCAAGTATTGGCATGACTGTGATTGGCTGGCGCAGCACTTGACCTGGCCTTTATAAATGCTGGATCATGAGTGCCACTGCAATTCTGCTCTAATTAATGTAGAGACAGGATGCAGCTTGAGTGAGGGACAAAATTAAACTGCATATTCTGTCAAAAAGCTGCTGTGTATACTCTGCACATGTATGAGTGGGAGTACTGTGCCAACAACCACTATGTGTACTCTGCACCCATATCTGTGTGAGTACTGTGCCAAAAAGTGTCTGTGTGTACTCTACAACTTTGTCTGTGGGAGTACTGTGCCTTTAAGCCTCTGTGTGTACTCTGCAACCCCGCCTGTGGGTGTACTGTACCTTTAAGCCTCTGTGTGTACTCTGCACCCCTGCATGTGGGAGTACTGTGTCAAAAGGCCTCTGTAGTACTCTGTGTGGGCCAAAAAATTATTTTATTCTACCACGAGTAGTGTTTCTAAATCTTGTTTTACTATGCAGCAGTCTCTCTTTCCCATTTATGGGAACAAAAAAATTATTTAACTGTGTCTATATGATTAGTGTGTCTAAAAAAATTTCTACTCTTCAGCTGTCTTTTTGTGAGTAGTGTTTCTAAAATAATTTTCTATTCTGCAGCTGTGTTTGTTAATAGTGTTGATAAAGAAAAGAATTCTAGAATACAGCATCTCTTTTCCATTTGTGTACCAAAAAGTCTTTGGGAGTATTGTGCCAAAAAGCCAGTGTTTCTACCTTACCAAAAAACCTCTGGGAGAACTGTGCCCAAAAGCCCGTTCCTACTTTACCAAAAAAGCCTCTTGGAGTACTGTGCCAAAAAACATCTGTACTGTAGCAAAAAGCCCCTGGGTGTGCAGTGTATACTGTGCCAAAAAGCCTCTGTTTCTACTTTACCAAAAAGCCTCAGTGAGTACTGGGCCAAAAAGCCTATGTGTGTACTGTACCAAAAAGCATCTGGAAGTACTGTGCCAAAAAGCCTCTGGGAGTACAGTGCCAAAAAGTATCTGTTTCTACTTTACCTAAAAGCCTCTAGGAGTAGTATGCCAAAAATCCTCTGTTTCTACTTTACCAAAAAGCTTCTGGGAGCACTGTGCCAAAAGCCTCTATTTGGTCTGTAGCAAAAAGCCTCTGGGAGTACTGGGCCAAAAAGCCTCTGGGAGTACTGGGCCAAAAAGGCTCTGTTTGGACTGTACCAAAAAGCCTCTGGACTGTACCAAAAAGCCTCTGTGAGTAATGTGCCAAAAAGCCTCTGTGTGTATTGTGCCAAAAAACTCTGTTTCTACTTTATCAAAAAGCATCCGCTAGTACTGTGCCAAAAAGCCTTTGTTTGTATTGTAACAAAAAGCCTCTGGGAGTACTGTGCGAAAAAGCCTCTATGTGTATGTGGCACCCCAGGAGTCCTGTTACCACAGTGGCATTGCCTCCCTCACAGGGGGATGTCAATCCTGGAAGCAAGGAGGGGTCCCCTTACCAGGTAACAGCATCCAGCACTTTTCCTGACTCCCCACCAGAAGGGGGAGCTCTAACGCCTAGTTTCAGGGGAGCTGCCCTAGAAGTTCTGGCCTGGAGGCGTAGTTAAGGGGAGTCAGAGAGGGTGAGAGAAGAGGAAAGAAGTGTAGGAAGATCTGGGAAGTGAGCTGTAACCAAGCTCACCCCAGTATTGAGTGCTGGAAACTGGACACCGGAGTCCGTGGTTGCGCGGGTACTGAATTACTAGCAGGTAAATCCGGAGGGCAGGGGGCTGCAGGTCTCCTGGTCCTATCTAACAACTGGTGGCCCAGGAGCATATGAGTGCCCGGAGATGCCACGAGGAGCGATACCGTTGATAAGCTTGAGCTGCCTGCCATACGGGCAAGGACTTAAGGACTAGAGGGAAAAGAGGCCCGAGCATAGCTTTAGGCAGCAAGGACCTCAGAGGACAGCACAATAGGAAGGCCTCCAAAACCCACCTGGCTGAGTGGATCCTAAATTGCTTCCAGGCTGCCCAGACCTCCATTACCAACTGTTATCAGTGCCCCGGTTTGCATCTTGAACCATCAAGTAAAGGTAAAGGAAACCACAGCCCTGGTTTCTTCCAGTCATTTCTTGCACCCTCAGTCCTGCACCCCAATGTCCACAATCCCTTATAAAAACTGTACCAGTAGCCCTGGGCCCCGCTCTACCTGTGAGGAGCAGAATTATCCCAGCTGTGTTACCATCATCCCCAGCGGTCTCCTCTAGCAGCATCGGCCATCCGTTGCTGAATACCACAGGTGGCGTCACGACTTAATCCTCTATAAACTTTTCCCCCTCATTTTATTGCACACTCAGTGCCACGGACTGGGTCATTGCTGTGGTGACCTTACCCCAAAAGAACTGTCTGACTCGGACAGAGTACCCCATGGCCCTGGGGGCGACTCATGTACTGTGACAAAAAGCCTCTGTTTCTACTTTACTAAAAAGCCTCTGGTGTTACTGTGTTAAAAAAGCCTGTGTTTCTACTTTACTAAAAAGCCTTTGGACAAAAAATCAAGAGATATATGTGACTCACAAAAATATATAATTAACAAAAGATATGAATGTGAAGTAATTATTTGAAATAATAATTGTGGCAATTCACCTGAACCTTGGATGGCAGACCATCCGGAAATAAGAAGAAA
>VIAB01006697.1:12626-24300 GCA_009801035.1 Oophaga pumilio | reverse complement strand
GGGTGCCACAAACATACAGTAGGTGGGATCAAGTAGTTTTAATGCCAATGTCACAGTTCGGCAATGGCATTTAAGTGGCTAACAGCAGCAGTTAAAGCTCAGCCAGCCTGCTCAATATACACTCATCCTCTCCATTACAGATATATCTGACATGTAGAGATAAGGGGTTAGGGAAGGGTTTGCACATATTTACATCAAAGCAGATTGTCGAAGACTTTTAACTTTTTTTTACAGCATTTTATATTCAAGACATTGTTTTAGATTATCATTATTTGAGATGAATGGGTTTTCAAGCTAAAATTTTAAGGAAGTTTCACGTGATAAAACTTTTGTGACCTATTCCAACAATGACAAGCATACATAATGGAATTTGAGGGGTGGGGGGGCAACTCATAAAACCTTTACTGATTATCAGTGCCTAAGGATCGGTCAGCAATATGGTAGCTTGAAAAAATGTCTGTAAACTAACACTTATTTAATTTTTATTTATTTTACTCATTTATATAGCGCCATTAATTCCACAGCGCTTTACAGGCATTATTGGCACTGTCACCATTAGGGCTTACAATCTAGATTCCCTATCAGTATGTCTTTGGAATGTGGGAGGAAACCAGAGTACCCAGGGGAAACCCACGCAAACAGAGAGAACATACAGACTGCTTGCAGATATTGTCCTTGGTGGGATTTGAACCCAGGACCCACAGTGCTGCACTTGTTCTGACAATAATGTTTTGTGAATGGTAGCAGATATATTTGTTTCTAATTGTTGATACACTCAAAGAACAAAGAAACCACAATCAAAGTTACGTGACAGATATCTTCTGGTTAATATGGATACTTTCACCCACTCAGAACACTTGTCAAAGTCAAGATCACAAGTCTCAATGTACAACCAATCTATGTATACACTGTAACTTCCCTATGGGGAATAAATAATCTTTATGGTACGTCAAATGATTTGGAATTAGTTCTGTCTGACAGTAGAAACAATGATGACCTCAATTTTGATATTCTTCACATTAGCTATGATTGCATCTTAGCTAATGTATTATTGGTGGCCAGCGAGTGCTCTTAAGCACAAATGTTCTTGAAAATGATGGAAAGTTTAATAAGATGTCTGGACTGAGCTAAGACTGAAGAGAAGGTGATATAGCATCTTAAATAGTCTAGTGAATAAAAATCTGGGATGCGTGCTGAATATTTTTTTGATTAAAATAAGCTACTTGGATTTATTAAGAAAACACTCTCTTTTAATAACTTTCTTTGATAAGAGTTTTATAAGTTACCAAGTTTTTGCCTATTTTAGAATTAATTAATCCTTGTAATGCTTTCATGAAAGTAATGCTATGTATGTTGTACTTAGACAATTTTAATATACAATGCCTTTTTAGTTCCATTTTCTTTTATCCTCTCTTGTTAACCCTGTTTATGTTCTTCCACTTTTGCGCTATATTTATCTCGTAGGTAACATGAAAGATTAAGGATTATTAATGAAAGAAAAATTGCTTCATTAGTTGTGTCTTTTACATAGATCTACAGTTTAGTTTAATTATGAATTTTAATTGTCATATTTGCAAATAAATATTTTGTCCCTTTCATTCCAGTAGCACAGTTTAATGGAGTTAAAAGGAGATTTGTATGTGCACATAAGGAGATGAACAAAAGGGCATACACATAAACAAAGAAGTAATATATGAATTTCTCTCATTCCAGGTATATCATCAGCTATACGAAGCACCTGTGTTGTCAGTCTGTTTCCCATAGAGATTATTCATTTTATGGAAGGGTGTACTTTGATTCTCCTCTTTTGTCAAAAACAGGAACATATGGGAAATTGCTATTTAAACAGCCTATAATAGACTAAGTCTACTACAGTAAAACACTGAAATGAAATTGAAGTTTTCCTTTTTTAATCTGTTTTGGTTAAATGACTTTAGATGCATGTAGACAGTCTAGTTAATAGAGATAAGTGGATATATTTCAGTGGAAACCAATCCATAAAACAAACCAATCTTATCAATCTTCTAGCTAGATTTTTGGAAGAGCTTCTAGCATAGCAATGAAATATAAAATATACCACAGTGTCCCTTGGAAAAGTCAAAATAGGAGATATTTCTGACAGTATAGCAAAGAATAGAGCAGGAAGATCAGTGTTCTTTAGAAAGATCCAGCGTGATAAGAGATGGGGGTAGGTAGTCACCAGATACCTGGAGGGTTGATGAAAGGGTTAATAGAGTAACCTGTGTTCTGTCACACAAAGTGGTAGTACAGTATGTAGTAAGTCTGATTACGTGCATAGTAGTGGCCATAAGGTTTTGTAATGGCCGTACTTGTATCCTGCTTGCTTAGGGAACCACGTGTCCTAGCACAGGGAAAGTTACCAGTACCAGTGCCGTAGGTCTAATAAACAGACTGGGAAAATGAAGTCTGGTGTAGCGGTTAGGGTTAATAGGATAACCCTTTATATATTCTGTAATAAAGGATAGTAGCTCAGTATGTTAAAAAGATCACATGGCATACCGATACCAGGACGTGGCATACCGATCAAAGGCTTTTTCACGTGCGAATCCACATTCTTTATATATGCCATCAAATGTCCTTGTGGTCTTGTATATGTGGGAGAAACCACTCAGGCAAACAGGGACAGAATTTCGCAACATAAATCAAACATTAGATGTAACAAAACACAATTAACACTTCCATTCCACTTCCAAAAAATGGGTCACAGTGTAACGCAGTTAAGATTCCAGGTTTTGGAACAAATTGAGTCATCCAGAAGGGGACAGGACAGGATAAAAATCCTGAAGAAAAGGAAGAGTTTTGGATTTATTCTTTACAGACCCTGAAACCAAAAGGTCTGAACAGAGACTACGAATTAGCGAGTTTTCTTTAATACGTGTTGTTTGGGAATAATGATGCCACCATTGATATTGATGTACAGTGTTATGCATTGCAATACGTATTCCATTTGTACTAATGCTTGTTTTCTCATTCCTTTCAGAACCGGTAGACTCTCCCCTCTTCACCATCTCCTTCTGTCAATCACATGGTGCACTATGTTGTCCCTCCTGTACAACTTCTTTTTTTTTCATAATAGTCTAATTTAATAATAATTATTATTTATTAATATATATAATCAAAACAATCAGTGTGTGCATACTATCTGGTTTCAGAACCTTATAACTCCTGTTGACTCATGGTTGCACATTGCTAAACTATATGGCAGGACCTTTCACCTGCCGTGGTCACGTGATCTCATCCAGATCATGTGACCTGACACACCTGACCACAGCACTTCCTGGTTTTACCAGGCTCTAAAACCCGATCTGTGCAATAGACCAACAGTGCTTCTCACAGACAATGTACGCCAGGACTTCATCAAGCAGAAATCAGGTGCTACTACTCCTTTGAACCCATATGACCACTTTGTGCGCACTATATGTGACCTTTTTAACAGACTGAGCTACTATCCTTTATTTAAGAATATAAAATGGGTTATCCTATTAACCCTAACCACTACACCAGACTACATTTACCAGGTCTGTTTATCAGACCTACAGCACTGGTAACTTTCCTTGTGCTTGGACACGTGGTTTCGTAAACAAGCAGCATACAGGTACGGCCATTACAAAACCTTATGGACACTACAATGCACGTAACTAGATGTACTACATACTATACTACCACCTTGTGTGACAGGACATATACAGGTTATTCTATTAATCCTTTCCTCAACCCTCCAGGTATCTGGTGACTACCTACCTCCATCTCTTATCACGCTGGATCTTTCTAAAGAACACTGATCTTAGTGCTCTATTCTTTGCTATACTGGCAGAAATACCTCCTATTTTTCTTTTCTGTGGGACACCATTGTATCCTTTTTTATTTCATTGCTATGCTAGAAGCTCTTCCAAAAATCTAGCTAGAAGATTGATAAAGATGTGATGTTGTTTATAGCCGTGACTCTGAATATTTTCTCCCTTGCTTTATTAGTGCTCATACTGTATTGAAGATAGGAGTGGTGGTGATGAACATCAAAATTGGTTGACATCATTGTATAAACAATGATGTCAACCAATTTTGATGTTCGTCACCACCACTTTATTTTGAAGTATTGGCACTTGTCACTTTTTTGACACATATTTCTTTTGTATATCTCCATAGTTTCTGATGACTGTCTATACCCAGACCGAAAACGTTTAATTCATCACTGTTTGCAAAATAAATTGGAACCTTTTTTTCAACACGATACATTTTGAGTGCCAAGTTTTTTACTTATAGTCATAAGTAACATAGTTAAAGATAATACAATAATTAATGCAAAAAAATGACGCCCCTGCTCATAAGAGCTTACAATCTACAATGGGTGGGGGTGACACAAAGTACAGGTGCTTATTTCCAATGATGGTCCAGACATCTTGAGGGAATGAGGGATAGATAAAGTATGCACAAGCTAGTCAACAGCCAATATTTGTAGTACTTTAGTGTGCGGTAGAGTTTAAACAAGTATGTTCACAGAAAAAGTGAATGAGCTATATATAAAAGAACTTTGATTGAGGAACGTGATAGACTGCCCTAAACAGATGTGTTTTTAGGAAGTATCTAAAACTGTGTAAAATGTGGTTAGTCCTAATTTCTTGTGATAGAGCATTTCAGAGAATTGTTGTAACTCGGGAGATGTCTTGAAGCCACGAGTGGGAGGTACGGATTAGTGCGGATGTTATTCCAAAGTCACGTAGAGAACGGGTAGGTCATAAAACAGAAATGAGGGAGGAGATGTGGGGGGGTGCCGCACTGTGGAGAGCTTTGTGGGTGAGAATGAGCAATTTAAATTGGATCACATAATGCAAGGGCAGCCAGTGCAATGATTGGCACAGAGTGGAGGTGTCTGTGGTGATGACCACCTGACAGCCCACAATAAGGTTCTGGATCATACTAATATAACCCACTGACTCTTTTGGTTTAAAAAAATGTTCCCTCAATTAGGTGGAGCCTCATAAAAGCATTTTTCCCATTACTATGGAGTAGGTCTCCTACACTGGTGAAGTGTATTCACTAAGTGGAAGGGATGCCAAAAAATTAAATAGAGGCACCCCAATACCCCTTTAAAGAGACATAGTGGAGGGCCTCAGAATTTTTTTTCCCATTATTAAGGAGTGGGTATCCTAGACTGGTAATGCCCATGCAATAAAGCATATATAACAGAGAAACCTGTACCCCAAGGATTAAATATCAGAAATAGCAGCAAAAGTAGGGGAATTTTAAAACTTAACATTTATGCATCTGGTCATCATCCAGAGTAAGTAAGGCCCTTTCCCAACGTGTTTCTTCCTTTAGGATTCATCAGGGGATATGGCATATAAGATCATCTCTTCAAATGCATCTCTCTCTTCATGACGCGTTGGGAAAGGGCCTTACTTACTCTGGATGATGACCAGATGCATACTTTGTTTATAGGAGATGACAGTTGGAAGTGACGACTTCATGAATGGGTAAGATTGTTCCACGTCTTCATGTCGTCCTATTTAATTATAGTCATATCCCAGGCAGTATATATGCAATTCTAGCGGTGCAGGGTTGCTAATTGTTGATTATCTGTTCTTGTGGTGCAGAGCTGATCAAGTTTTCTGTCTGGTATTTAATCTCTCCTTAATTCGAGTCCAAAGTGACTTATCGCTCAGAAATATATCATATATCCTCTTTGTTTTATTTTATGGAGGATGTTTTTAATATATGTGTCCGTTTTTAACATTAGTTAAATAAATGTTAAGTTTTAATATTCCCCTACTTTTGCTGCTATTTCTGGTAATGCCCATGCACTAAGTGCTTGGGCTGAAAAACATTTACACCTGGGGATATGCATATATATAAAAGAATGTTCGAGGTAGGCCTCTAAAAATTGTTAATGCAGACATCATAAACACACTTAAAAAATTTATAGCGAGGGTAGAATGATCACCCTGTTGATATGTTGGTGGTGAAGGAGGAGGAGGACGACTCAAAAAAGAGTAAATCCTGAATATACCCATATTTGAGTGGGAAGGGGTGAATGGGAATACACCAGAAAAAAAGCAAAAAAACACTGCATTTGAGTTTATATTCCTATGCTATCATCCGGTGATGTAGAGAAGTTTGGTGTAATCCAGCCCTTGTTCATTTTGATAAGAGTCAGCCTATCACCGTTTTCAATTGACAGGTGAATGCGCCTATCTGTTATAATAACCCTTGCAGAACTAAAAACCTTCTGACAAAACGCTAGAGGCAGGGCAGGCCATGGCCTCATAGGCATCGTAAGACAGTTCATGCCACGTGTCTAACTTGGATAACCAAAAGTTGTAAGGCACAGAGGAATCATGGAGGATGCTGGAATGGTCAGCAAGGTCAGCAAGGTACTCTTCAGCATCTTCCAAAACATTTCTGTCCTTGCCGGAGTATCCTGCGCATAAGGGCCTGGGCAATGGTAGGGTCTGAAAAAACTGTCCACACCTTTGATAGTGTTCCCCTGCCTCTGCTGCATCTGGTGTGTGCCTCCCTCACCTCCACTCCTTGGTTGTCCAAGGAACTGTAACCTCTGCCACCAGCATTATCAGATGGGAATTTTTTAAAATGATTTTTTCAACTAGGGCCTTCTGGAACTGCAACATTTTATTAGACCTCTCTGCCACGGGAAGGAGAGATGTGAAGTTCTCCTTGTAGCATGGGTCAAGAAAGGTGACCAATCAGTAATTAGTATAGGACAAAATATGTACAATGTAAGGGTCACGAGAAAGGCAGTGGAACATAAACTCAGCCATGTGTGCCAGACAGCCAACAGCCAAGACTTCCCTGTACCCACCAAGAGGATGACTGTCCATGTTGTCCACCTAGTCCTTCCTCTCCTCCACTCTGTACAGACGGGATGAAGGTGATGTGGGTACTGCCATTTGTAGTGCAGGCAACCAGCTCCTGTTCCTCCTCCTCATTATCACCCAATCCTTGTTGAGAAGATGAGATGAGGCTGGGTTGTGTAGCATCACCCAGTATAGTTTCTTGCTCCATCTCAATTTTCTCCACCTGCTAAGCCTCCGCTTTAATTGTGAGCAGCGAGTGTTTCAGTAGACAGAGAAGTGGAATGGTGATGCTGATTATGGAGTCATTGCTGCTCACCATCTTAGTCGAGTCCTCAAAGTTTTGGAGAATCGCAGAGATGTCAGAAATCCATGCCCACTCATTAGCTTTTATGTGCGGAGGCTGACCGGAATACCTAAGAGCATGGTGTAGCTGGTATTTAACTACTGCCCTCTGTTGCTCACAAAGACTTTTTAACATATGTAATGTTGATATAATCCTACATTTCAAAGAGGAGTGAACTAGCTCTCAAAAATACAAGTGAATCAGAACATTAATAGAAAAATACAAAAGTTTATTAATCCGTTAGATTACAAAAGTATACGGACATATAGCCCTAATAAGAACAAACAAGACAAATCTGGAAGATGGGGAGAGAGGAGGAACAATCACCACCACCCCATTAACCCCATATATACTATATATATATATACCACATGCAATACAAATTAATGAATAGAGCTAGTGTAGCTAAGGTAGGTATATAGCGGTACCCTCAGGTATATATAAAATTACTGGGTCAAAAATGTATGCCCCACACAAAGTGCATGTATGTAGAGGGATATATCAAGCCCCAACATATGCATCACAGAGTTACATAGCTTAATATAGACTTAGTCCCGGCACACATAATGGACAACAATTTACCAATATTGCATGAAGAAAATACAGTGCTTACCCATGTGGGGAGGGGGTATCGGGTGAATGGTGCGCGCTCCAGCCCTGACGCGTTTTTCGTGTGGTCAACTTCCTCGAGAGGCTATGCACACCACCCAAGCATGCCTGGTATATATACACAAGGTCCCCAGGTGTTTCAAATTGGTGCCCCATCATTGCGGCGCATGCACACTGCACACCACGCCAAGTCTCACATCATCTCCGGCAGTCCAGGACGTGACACGGGTAAAGGGAAAAACTCCCTGTGACGTCATTATCTCGCGTCCGGCCAAATGGACGCATTCGATGATGCAAGTCGGCAAGGTGCACTAACGTGAACGCGCACCATGGAGCGCCATTGTAAGTGTGGGCAAACATATGGGCAACAGTGCACAGGCATGCTAGATATAGATATTGAATGTAGTATGCATAAAATTTTACAACAATCACAAAACTAATAAACACAACAATAGGCGATACAATGAAATCCTCCAGATGGGCATAAAGATCCACTGCTCATATAGTGACGGAAGTAGTCTTCAAAATCCTTTATGTGAATCTGTCCATTATGAAATGCAGAGCATATCAAACACTGGCGATATGAAAGATGGTATAGACATGCATCCCCAATTGTTCCCATCAGAAGAACTACTGTTAAAAAACACAAACTAAGTAAAAATAAATATAAAAACATACCACAAAAAGAGGGATAGATGATATAAAAAGATGAAACAAATAAAAAATCAAAATAAAAGAACAACAGGAAGACACTGCACCATCATCAAGCCACGAAGGATCCACAGCTGCTATATCACAGGAAGGGGACAAAGGACAGTTTTTCATTGAGACCATGCGGGGACATCGTGCCCAAGGTGACGATCAAACGGCACTCCAGCTGCGCCAATATCCACTTGAGGTTACCACCCTTCACACCACAGTGGACCTTATCGATACCACAGATTTTAAGTGCAGTGGGATCGCAATTATGGAGCAGTCTGAAGTGCCTAGGTAACGTCTTTAATTCCACATCGACTTCAACGTGTTTTGCGGCCATGATGTCCCTCACATGTTCCCTTGTCCTTATTCTAAGCTCACGTGAGGTAAGTCCCACATAAATTAGACCACAGGTGCAAGTGGCATAATATACCACATGGGTGTTGTTACATGTGATGTAACTGGTTATCCGGTAATCCCTACTGCCATCCGCCGATGTAAATGACGTGGCACGAATGATGTTACGGCAAGCTGCACAAGATCCACAAGGATAACAACCCCACTTCTGTTTGCCAGCCCCGAATGGGTTAGTGGGTCAAACACATAGTGGCTTCTAACAAGAATGTCCTTCAAATTTCTACCTTTTCTTGCAGTAAGAAGAGGGCGATCAGGAATCACATTCTTCAAAGTGGCGTCCGTCATCAACACAGGCCAGTGTCTCTGTAAAATATTCCGAATTGATCCCCATTGTTCATTAAATATGGTGATAAACCCCAAATGTGGATACATTTTGGCACTGGTCCGTGTTGTACATTTAAGTTGGTCTCGCTGTATTTTCCGAGCCCGTTGATAATCCTGTTGGATGTTCCTGTTGCTATAACCTCTCTCACGGAATCTGCTTTAGAGGTCACAAGCCTGGGCCTCGAAGAACCCATCCAATGAGCAAATGCGTCGCATTCGTAAGAATTTTCCAATTGGGACAGCTCCTATTGTTGAAGAGATATGTGCACTAGATGCACGCAATAGTGCATTAACCAATGTTTCCTTACGGAATACATCAGTTTGCACCATGCTAGCATGATCAATCACGATCTTAATATCTAAAAAATCAATTTCTTTTAATGCGATCTTATATGTTAACTTGATATTAAACTGATTGCAATTAAGCTTTTGGATGAATTCATCAAGGCCAGAACTGCGACCCTGCCATACAACAAGGATGTCGTCTATGTACCGTTACCAGCACTGCACATGAGCAGCCGCGTGCGCGCCATCCCCGAAAACCTCCTTCTCCCAGTGTCCAAGAAAGAAGTTCGCATATGAAGGCACACACGCCGCCCACATTGCAGTGCCGCGTTGTTGAAGAAAGAAACGGTCCTTGAAGGTAAAAAAGTTATGTGTCAGCACAAACTCCAGCAGTTCCCGGTTGAGAGAGCCCAATTCAGGGTTCAAATTGCTCAATCCAAGAAGGAACCCCACTGCACTTAGTCCATCCAAATGTCCAATACTTGTATAAAGTGACTCTACATCGATAGTGGCGAAGAGCATGTCAGTCTCCACCACTAGGCCACTAACCTTCCCCAGGACGTCCGTCGTGTCTCTAACATAGGAGGGCAGCGTTTCCACCAAAGGGTGAAGATAGTATTCAATAAATTTACATATTGGGTCGCAAAGCCCTCCAATGCCAGAGACAATAGGAAGCCCTGGGGGAGTCAGGGAATCCTTGTGGATCTTGGGCAACAAATAAAACGTAGGAATTACCGGATTTTTGACAGTAAGGCCCTCATAAATTTTCTTTGGAACAAACGCCTTTTCCAGAATCTAATCAAGAGACCCTGAAAAATCAGCAATAGGATTCTTTGATAGTACACTATATGTAATGTTGAGTTCCAACGTGTGGTGACATCACACACCAGTTAATGAGCTGGAAGTTGCAAGCGCTGCTGCAGCACGACCAGGGCGGCCGCAGTTATAGCTAACTTGCTGAAATAGGCACAAGAGCGGTGTACTTTCACAAGTAGCTCAGGCAGACTTCGGTAGGTTTAGAAAAACCGCTGAACTACTAAGTTGAGCATGTGGGCTAGGCATGTTACATGTGTGAGGTTGGCAAGCTTCAGAGCTGCCACCAGGTTACGGCCATTGTCACACACCACAATGCCTGGTTGTAGGTTCAGGGGCGAGAGCCACAGATCAGTCTGGTCTGTTAGACCTTTCGACAACTCTCCTCGGTGTCAGAAGCACGTGTTCCATCTCAGTGCCCGACTGGGTCCTGGCTTCCACAATGTTCACCCAGTGTGCTGTCAGAGAAATGTAGCGTCCCTGGCCACAAGCACTTGTCCAGGTGTCTGTGGTTAAGTGGACTTTGCCAGAAACAGCGTTAGTCAGAGAACAGCTGATGTTATGGGACACGTGCTTGTGTAAGGTGGGGTGGCTGGGGACTGAGTAGCAAGGGACAGCCACCGCCATGAGGTTGTGGTAACAATTTCAGGGCAAGCAGTCTGGAAATGTGGTCATTTAGTATTGTGGTCTGTGGGTGAGTGGCTGTGTATTTATGCTTGAGTTCCAAGGACTGGGGTAGGCACAACTGAACGCTGTGATGGGACAAGGATGTGGATGTAGTTGATGATGTTGGTTGCAAGTGTTCAATGACTGATGCAGGGTGGGAGACTTCTTCGCCTACATCATGGACAGTGGATTGCCATGCATGTAGAACAGGGGAAGAGGCAGTGGTGTAACCTGCAAAGACTATTTCTGGACCCTGGCGTTCGATTCAAGTAGTCGGGTGCTTTGCTTGCATGTGCCTGAGCATGCTGATGGTGGCCAGACCGGTAGTTCTGCTGCCCCTGCTGATGTTGGCATGGTAGATGATTCAAATTTTGGGTCAGTGACTTCATCAACCACCACCTCTTCCTACTGACTTGCTGTTGCAACAACACCACTTGTTGGCAATTGTATCTCACCTCTTGTGACAGTAATTGCATTTTCCCACCATCGCCTTCTTGAGTGTGGCTGCTCAAATATTTGGGTATAGCTACATGCCATCACCTCATGTTCCGATTGAAAAGGGCAGGGCAAGAGGCCAGAATCTATAAATGGAAATGTGAACAGTTCTTTGAAGTGTCCAAGTGTGGGATTATGTGAGGTTGCACCAAATGACTGTGTTTTGTGAACTGCATTAACTTTGCATGGTATGCAC
>VIAB01006696.1:51514-72096 GCA_009801035.1 Oophaga pumilio | reverse complement strand
ACAAAGTACAAAACATAATGCCCTGTACTCAGATGGGCAGAACAAACCCCATTACAACATAGCTATTTTCTATTTTTGCATTTTTACTTTTTCCTCTCCTTCCAAGAGCCATAACTTTTTTATTTTCCACATGATTTTGAATATATCAGAATTGCATAGGTTTTATGTTATTTTAGTGTTAAAAAAATCTGAAAATTAAAAAGAATAACATGTTTGCTTGTGTTGCCTTTCTCCAAGACCTATAACGTTTTAAATTTTAGATCAAGGGGACTGTATGAGGAATTGTATTTTGTGCCTTGAGAGGACTTTTTTATTAATACCATTTTGGAGTAAATATGATATTTCGATAGTCTAATACTGCATTTTTTGCAGTGTTGCAGTGGCAGAAAAAACATAATTCTGGCATTTATTTTTTTTCTCATTACGCCATTTGCCAATTGGATAATTTTAGAGTTTGATAGATCAGACTTCTATGGAATTAGGTGAGATGAGTTGACACTGCATTAATTCTTAATTATGTCAGACATATTATTCAGTAAGCACAGTGACTTAAGCTATTGTTCATATGAGTCTGAATGTTGAACCTTGTGGTAGGTTGAATTGATGTTTATTGATTTGTAGAATAGTTGATGGCTAACTATTGTGTCAGTCCTTGCAGCCCTTGTTATGCTATTCTTGAGGGACAAGTGTGCAGGTTAATTGAAAAATAGATGTTTGCTAATTTGATGAATACCTGATTTTTTTTTGCAGTCCCTGCAGCTTCTTGTTCTGCAAACATTCAAAGACAAAATATGCAGGTTAATTGAACACTCGAACAATGAGAGATGACCTTATCCCACCTCCCTACAAACTTTTGGAAAATGGCCTGAAAGACATCTATGGGTATATAAAGAGACCTCTCATTTTCTACAGAAAGACTAGAGGACAGCAGCCATGGCACCATGCCTCCAACAGGAAGAATAAAGATTTGATCCACTGCCCATCACAGAACACATAGAGACATTTGGAAAACCTAGGTTGGGATAATAAGGTCACCTGGCAACAAACCTCTATAGACTCTGTCAGCTTTCTAAGCTTGCCACTACCCCCCAAAAGCAGGGTGCTACTGGTTTGGGTAATTTGCCCTGGAAGCACAGAAGTCGTAAATGTTCTATTTCCAGCAGAGATAGTAAAAGTGTGAGACAGAATTTGCACAATCTTGTGTATTTTCTGCGATTGTACTATATATTATTGACTGTTGGTGATCGAAAAAAGTATCACCCCACTGTGTTACCCTTACTCTGAGTGGTTTGAGTAGTATTGTGTCCACGGGGAAGGAGAATGGGCGTTCAGTGAAATAAGCCCTGATGCACGTGGTCTTTCTAAAGACAGCCAGGCCAGAGGACGAGAGCATCCACTGACCCTCGTGTCTCCACAGTAGGGATATCATATATGTGTATTTTTTGTACTATAATCATAATTTGTATTTAACAGGGCAAAAGGGGTATTTTGTACTTTTATGTTTATTTTTTTTTTATTTCATATTTTTAAATTATTTATTATTATTATTACACATTTATATAGCGCCATTTATTCCATGGCGCTTTACATATGAAAAGGGAAAATCACTTTTTTTTTCAATTTTCACTGTATTTAATTTTTTTCTTTGAGAAATCAATTGATGCCCTGTGAGCAGGGGCACCAATGGGTGCAATGAAAGACACAACCCCCGCTGGCACATTTTAAATGCTGCTGTCAGAGATTGACAGTGGTATTTAACAGGTTAACAACTGTGGTCATAATTCTGCCTCACATACGGCTAAATATCACAGCCATCATCTGCTGGTAAATATGTGGTCCCAGCTCCTGAGCTTGCATCAAAGACAGAGATCTGACTTATTATGTATCAAAACATCATATGTAAGTAAGGGGATAAAGGAAACAGTATTGTTTGGCAGTATTACTGATGATGCCAAATTGTGAAACTAGTGGTCTCAACAGAGCTGATAGAAACATCATTAGATGAATACACTGATACTGGAAGTGTGATGAATATGAGTTTGCTTTAATGATCATTGATTCTGTAAAGTTTTATTTTATTTATGTCAAATATTGACTGCATTATCATTCTTACTCACGGTGCTGTATTCCATGGAGTAGGGCACAAATATTGGTTTAATGTGTTGCTTCCATACTGAAACTTACTTTCTAAATGTTTGAAACAATAGCCATAATGTCAAATTGTAAGAAAATTATTTTTAATAAAAGCCGACTGTATGCTACTTTGCTCGGTACTAAGCATTTCCATGCATATGTAAATAGGATTTTAGCATTGTCGTATAATCTGATCTTTGCAGACAATCAGTATGGGAAGAAAGTACATCAGCAAAAGTTGTTATGGAAAATAATAAACACAGACAGTGTGCGAGATGGTAATAAAGCGAATGCTATTTATTTTGAATGTTTGCAAGCAATGCCAGACAATTTGAATCTTGATTAGTGGAATATCATTACCACAGTTCCCTTCAGTGTTATCAACCTGTCTTTACATAGAGGACTTGAGCTGATCTTCTCATTGTCAAATATGATAATACTGAAACAGAACAGTATACCCATGGAAAATATATTTGGGCATAACTATTGAGCTATTAAAGCAAACAAAAAGCATATAGAAATGCTATTTTTTCCTTCAGTAGTCAACCTATCCATTTCATAACCCTAATGTAAAAGAAAACAGTTTTTCCAATATACTATGATTTATTTGTACTAGAGAAATCCATCTGTGTAATATCTTCAGCTTAGCTTGCACCACAAAGCAGGCAATAACACTTTAGTCGTGTTTATACATTGCCCCTTTTTATTGTTAGTTTGTTTTTTAAATTGCAGCTAGAGCATAACAGTTTTGTGCAATTTGTGAACAGAGCCTAAGGCTCTGTTCACACCAGCATTTTTAAAATCCATTTCTCTGTTCTACTTTGGAAAGAGAGAAATGTAATTCATGTGGAATACACAAATAAAAGGAACATAAGGAACCTATTGACTATAATGAGGTTTTTCTGGTTTCCGTTATGACGTTTGTCTTTGTTATTAAAAAATAGTAAAGCATGATGTGCATTTTTCCCCACAAGAAAAAAATGAAAAAACATACACTATAATGGAAAACCATAATGAACTATTAATGACAAACATTATGCTACTGTTTGCAACTGTCATGTAATGGATCTGTATTCCATCTGAATCCCATTACTCTGTTCATAAAAATTAGAGGGGTTTTACCATGATAAATTAATGCATCCTATCTGAAAAATAATGAGAGAATAATACACTTCTAAAATAGAAAAACGAAGGCAAAACTAACAGTTGGGGGCTGCAACCATCAGCTGTCAGTTTTATCACGGCTGGTTATCAAAAATAGAGGGATCCCACGCCATTTTTTAAATTATTTAAATAAATTAAATGAAAATATTAATAGAAAAGAAAACACATGGCGGTCCCCTGTAATTTTCATAAGCAGCAGAGGGAAAGCTGATAGCTGAGGGCTGATATTAATATTCTGTGAAGAAGGGCAATATCCCTAAAGGTTCCAAGGCTATTAATATCAGCTCACATTTGTTTGGTTAACCTTTACTAGTTATTTTATGAACAGACACCATAAAAAATGACTTGGGGTCCCTAAATAATTTCAAACCAGCAAAGGCTTAACAGACAGCTGTGAACTGAGGTTAATAGCCAGGGAGGGGGCCAGAGAAATTGGCCCTCCTCTCAGACTAAGAACATTAGCCATCAGCCACCCAAGAACTGGCGCACTGGCGCTTAGCTCTTCCCACTCCACTTGCCCTGTGGTGGTCGTGGCAAGTGGAGTAATATATGTGAGGTTGATGTCACCTTTGTATTGTCAGGTGACGTCATGCCCAGGGGTTAGTAATGAAGAGGCATCTATAAGACACCCCCAATACTAACCTAATAGTAAGTTTGGAAATAAACACACAGTAAGAATAAAATCCTTAATTTGAAGTAAAAATCAACACCCTGTTTTACACATTTATTTAAAAATAAAAAGCAAAGTTATACTCACCTTATGCCTATTCAATTGAAGTCCTTGTCCCCTGTTAAAAACATAAAATAATAAACAACATAAATACTCACCTTACACCTAATCCACCAATACCCATGTCCCCTGTAAAAAAGAAAAATAATAAACAACCATAGGGCTTTAATGTAATAGGCATAAGGTGAGTATAACTACTTTTTTATTTATATTTCAAATAAAGGAGTCTGTTTCTTTCAAATAATTTTTTTACTCTTGCTGTGTCTTTTTTATCAATCTAACTATGGGGTTAATAATGGGGGTGTCTTATAGACACCTCTACATTACTAACCTGTGGGCTTGATGTCAGCAGCCATAAAACATCTGACATCATCCCCCAAAATATTACCCCACTTTCTACCACATCGGGGCAAGTGGGAAGAGTGTTGTGAATGGACTTGAAATGAGTTCTGAGCAGAGGCTCCCTCTGGTGGTTACAAGCGGTACTGGACTGTCCAGTGAAGATTGTGAGGATTGGGAATCAGGTGTTACCGACTGGTCTTATTTAAGGGAGTCGCCTTCCCATCAGGGTTGCCGGTGACCAATTGTTCTGGTCTCAATCCTTGATTACTGTTTCCCTTGTAGCCTGCTGTGTCGTGTCTGCATCTCCTGCTAACAGATAAGACATTTTCTTCTCTTTGTTTTTGTGCTTGATTTTTGCATTTTGTCCTGCACTTCTGTGAGGGCCTTCTGGGTCCCCTCCGGGGGCTTTTGCCCTCTCAGTTTAGTTCAGCCACTGATGTTTTGTACTTTTGCTTTTTCCAGTTTTTTCAGTGGCTGTTGTTTTGATTTTGTTACACCAGAGAACTAATTTAGGTGGTAGAGGTCGTGTGATCTCAGGTGTTTTTGAAATTAGTTGAGTTGGTGCTTTTCAGGGTTTTTTGGGATTGCAGTAAGTGCCCTTCCTATCCTTTTCTATTTAGATAGTTTGGGCCCCAACGTTTGCTCATACTATTTTCTGTCTGTGTCAGTATTTATTCTTGTCTAACCGCCATTACATGTTTGGGGGCTTTCTATGTTCTTTGGGGATCTGCTCCGGGGCAGATAGCTTTCCTCTTTCTATCTTTAGGTATAGTTAGTTTCTCAGGCTGTGACGAGGCGTCTAGGACCAACGTAGGAACGCTCCACGGCTGCCTCTAGTTGTGGTGGTTAGTCAGGGTACTGCAATCTCATAGATTCCAACTGCTCTGGTGTATTGCCTTTTTTACCTGCACTCCTCAGCTACCAAATCATAACAGAAGAGCTGGGCAAAGCACCAGAATTGGCCCATCTAATACCATGAAAATATCAGCCTTCAACTGTCTGCTTTAGCATGGCTGGCTGTCAAATATTGGGGGGACGCCAAGCCATTTTTTATTATTTATTTAAATAATTAAAAAAAACAACATGGGACCTCTCTATTATTGATAACCAGCAATAATAAAGCTGACAGCTGAGTTTTGCAGCCTGCAGCTGTCAGTTTTGCCTACTTTGGTTATCAAAAATAGTCAGTCATAGAACAGTCATTTTGTTTTTTAATTTGACTATTGTGGTTGTCCTCATGAAGAGGTCTGATTATCTCGAAATGAGTTGCCAAATAAAACCGCATCCATAACGTATCTATTTCCATATTGTATATTGGATCCAATGTAGCGCATGTTTTATATCCACTTTTATCTCCAAGTTTGTTTACTATAATGCAAATATAAAAACATGCATCCCACCATAGAAGACCATAAATACCCAATATACCAAAAGCATAGCACAGGTTAATGTAATTTATGGTTGCGTACAAAAATGCTTGTCAAAATGGACATATTAACCTACCCATTAGCCCAGATATCTGTATAGTATCAAACTACTAGGGCAAACATTGCACCCTTACCCATAATGAACAAGAGACTGTTCACAAGGGGATATTAGAATGAACCCCAACTCGTGTTTATTGTATAATGTGTTGCAGCTTCTTCGGGGATACCAGGTAGGACCTTTCACTGCCCTTTAACCCGCAGGACCTGCCGTCACATGGTCTCTTTAGACCAATAGCAGCGGGGAATATTCGCTCATGCGCCCACCACCGTGCGCACCAACTGCACCGCTGACAGGAATCAAGGGAGACCGCGCATGGCCAGGAGGCAAGGAGGCAAGACACATTGCGAAGGTTCCTGGGCATGCGCAGACAGCCATATAGATGCCTGGATCAGTGTGGGGGAATGAAACAGTGGGACGTACAAGTGCACACCAAAGGCTGTTTTAAAATTAAATCGAATATGTATGGAGGTACGCCTACCAACCAGGTGTGATAACAACCACCCTATTATGCAGTATATGGGACACATAACAGATAAAAGAAAATACAATTGCACAGAATCTTGTTACTCATCTTTTAACTGCATAATTCATTCAAGTCCGTATATTCCGTGTTAAATGTCCATGGTAATTTAAGACTTATAATGACGTAGACAGGAATAAGTTGGTATGCCAACTGTGAAAGGAAAGCCAAATGACATTAATAATAAATGCTAAAATTAAATATAACAAATTAAAACTAAATAATTAAAAATACCATAATGTACCATATTACCATAAGGGCTATACATTAAAGAAAGGAGGTCAAACTCACGGACTAATTTAAAATAGTGGGGACAATAGTTCCCAATTCTATTATCCACATCATCTCTCTTTGGGCAAGGATTTTTTTATGCTACCACCACGTATGTCTCCTTTGATTATATCGATACAGCGTACCATGAAAGTTTTCCGATTGCTGTCACAATACATTTTAAAGTGACGCGGTACAATCTTTAATGTTGTATCAACCATTGTCCTTGCTGCAACAATGTCTCTCACATGTTTTCTGACCCTCACTCTGACCCTACATATATTTACCACAACTGCATGTTTCATAATAGATCACATAGGAACTTCCAGAGGAAATATAGTGGTTAATTTTGTATTGACGATTGCCAGAGGCTGATTCGAATACAGTGCTATGAGAGACATTGCTGCAGGCCAGACAGGGAAATTGTGGAATTGAAAATGGAACCTCAATTGTCCGTATCCATCCTGTTTAGTTCTAGAATGCAATAAATGGCTGCGAGTGGCCATCTCAGCTCTTTTGTTCTATGCAGCTGCCTGCCTAAACTATGGCTGAGAATGCAGGTGTGCTATGTTGTTCTATGCAGCTGCGTGCCTACACTAGGGCTGGGATTGCAGGTGTGCTCCATTGTTCTATGCAGCTGCCTGGCTATATTATGGCTGAGAGCGCAGGTGTGCTCATTAGTTCTATGCACCTTCCAGCCTACATTATGGCTTAGGCTAAGTTCACATTAGCGTTTCTGTGCGCAACGTATCATCTGCATGTGCAAACGCATGCCAAAATGCATTTAAACGCTTGCTTATGCTTTGTTTTTTATCCGCATCAGTGTAGGCATGATGCCAAAAAAAGCTGCGTTTTTATGCGTTTTGGCATGCGTCTGCGTTGTTTTTTGCGCATGCATTCGAAATTTCCAGGAGAATTTCCTTGACACAAGAAATGTCCAATGGACATGTCTCATGGGAATTCAGTATATAGACTCTTGCACAGATGAAATCCTCATCTTTTGCTGCTGTATCCAACTGCAAGATGGATCTCGGCATGGAGAGCTTCTATCGTAATCTGGATTTGGCATTGAAATTAGCTTTTGCCTTTGCTGCAGTTTGTGAAGAAGAAAGAAGAGAAAGGTGGAGAAGACGTCGTTCTCCGCTACTGGCAACATCCCATCGTTGAAGTTCGAGAGAGCCGTGGAGCTTACCACTCATTGTACACCAAGCTACATGACAACCCTGAGTTTTATGACAACACCAGGATGTCTGAACAAAGCTTCAATGACTTGTTGCAACGTGTCCGAGGATTCGATCACCAGGCAGGACACACAACTATGTGAAGCAATAGCTGCTGAGGAACATCTGTTGGTGACCCTGAGGTACATAATTTTGAAAAAGAAATACATGTCATTATTATTGTGGTGATGAATCATCAGTGCCTGGACATGCTCAGTCTGAAGTACGCATGGGTATTGAATGCATCCATGCGCATATCCATGCGTACCAGTGCGTTACCATAGACAGTAATGCGTTGTTTTGACACACACATCCGCAAGCGCATGCCTGCGCATATTTGACGGATCAAAAAATTCAACATGTTGCGTTCAGCTTGCGCGGCGAAACTATGCATGCAGATGCATCTGCACCAAAACTGATGCAAACGCATGTCCCTGTGTACACAATGTTAAAGATAGGTACGCAAGATGCATGTGGATCTATGCGGATCCATACACAGACATAAGCTGCGCACAGATACACTAATGTGAACCCAGCCTTAGCGTGGGCAGTGATCGGTGACTCCTGGCTTTTATTCACAATAACTGGAGAAGCTATTACTGCGTGCACTCGGGCATAGTGCATAGAACAGTGCTGTGTTCCTACACACTTAAATGCTCAGATTTGCTAATAGCACTACTTAAAATTATTCACTGGCCAGTTCGGCCCTGGGTCTAACAAGCTGCTTTGAAAACTTTGCTATTTGCTCAGGCTCATGTGAAGGATATGCGTATTCTCCATCAATATAATACACATCATCTGCACATGAAGCCTACTGGAAGACAAATTAAGCGATTTGAAGCAATTTAAAAGAACAGGGTCTGATGCAGAAAAAGTATACATTTACAAATTAAATTCTATTTGAAAAGTGTATTATTTTTCCAAGATCTTTTAGATAGATGCATTGTAATCATGGTAAATCACTTTTAAAGCGGAATTGTAATTTCAGGAGACCTTGCAGTAAAATCAATGTCTGCCTCTTGCTCTTCCCTTCTCCTCCACTCTCTAAAGAATCTTTGGTAACTTATCTTGTGAGATGTAATTCTGTGACTTTGGATTCAGGGAGTTTCTAAGGGAGGAATTATTGAATTGCTGTTTGTTTTATTAATACTTTGCATTTTTTTTACTTAACATTTCTGTCTGGTGCAATCCCAATTAGGAAATGAGCTCCATTATTGACAATGCCATCCAGTGCACATCTTGCCACATGTATGCAATCCTTGAACAGCCGGTCAAGGGTGCCTACTGCTGTGCGAGATGTGAGCACGTTGTGCATTTGGAAGCCCAAATTCTGGATCTAAATGTGCATCTGGCAACACTGAGATCCATAAACAATATGGAAAGGAGTCTGCTGCTCACTGAGCAGACCCCCAATTGGATAGATGTGGGGAAGGATGGTAGTATGGAGCTGCAGGACAGTAAGGCAGCTAGCTGGGTGACAGTTAGAAGGCAGGGTAGAGGGAAGAGTGCCAGGAAGGCTAGTCCTGATCTGGCACACCCCAATAAGTTTGCTAAGTTGGCAGATGAGGGAGGTGTCAGTACAGGGGTAGCACTGCTGAAAGCCAGAGGAGTGTCTGCTCCAGTAAGAAGGGAAATAGGAGAGCAGGGCAGGCCAGACAGGTGCTGGTAGTGGGGGACTCAATTATTAGGGGAACAGATAGGACAATCTGTCACAAAGACAGGGATCGTCGAACACTGTGCTGCCAACCTGGCGCTCGAGTCCAACACATCGCTAATTGGGTTCACAGATTATTGGGAGGGGCTGGTGAGGAACCAGTTGTCATGGTGCACATTGGTACAAATTACAAATTTAGAGGTAGGTGGAAGGTCCTTAAATATGATTTCAGGGAATAAGGCTGCAAGCTTAAAGCAAGGACCTCCAAGGTGATATTCTCTGAAATACTGCCTGTACCACATGCCACGCCAGAGAGGCAACAGGAGATTAGGGAGAAAAATAAGTGGCTCGGGAATTGGTGTAGGAAAGAGGGGTTTGGGTTCCTGGAGAACTGGGCCGACTTCTCAGTTGGCTACAGGTTCTACGCTAGGGACGGACTGCACCTTAATGGAGAGAGTGCAGCTGTGCTGGGAAAGAAAATGGCTAGAAGGTTGGAGGAGTGTTCAAACTAGGGATTGGGGAGAGGGTATTCATTTTATAGGAGGGGAAGATAGTGCAGATAGTGACCTGGGCACAAATAAAGAAATTGGGGGTGGCTTGGGGGGTGGGGTTAGAACAGTTAAGATTTTAGAGGAGAATAGAGGTAATGAGAGATACATAAAGTGCATGTACACTAATGTCAGAAGCCTCACCAACAAAATGGAGGAATTAGAATTAACTTTGTTGGAACATAATTATTACATGGTGGGGATATCTGAGACATGGCTGCACGAGAACCATGACTGAGCTGTTAATTTACAGGGAAATAGTCTGTTCAGAAATGACCATACAAATCAGCGAGGGAGGATATTTGTTTATATGTAAAATCATCCTTAAAACCCATCTTGTGTGATAATACATGTGAATCTAATGAAAATGTAGAGTCCCTGTGGGTGGAGATAAGGGGAGGGGGAAAAATATTAAATTATTGATAGGGGTTTGTTATAACTCTCCAAAAATAATGGAAGCAACTGAGAATATCCTCGTAAAGCAAATATATGAAGCAGCGACTCAAGGAGAAGTCATTATTATGGGGGACTTCAACTACCCTGAAATACATTGGGGAACAGAAACCTGCAGTTCCAGCAAAGGTAATAGATTTTTGACAACTATGAGAGACAATTACCTTTCACAAATAATTCAGGACCCAACAAGAGGGGCGGCACTGCTAGACCTAATATTAACCAACATGCCAGACCGCATATCAAATATAAGGGTTGGGGGTCACTTGGGTAATAGTGATCACAAAATAATACTTTTTCATGTATCCTTTAATAAGATGTGTTTTTGTTTTCAGGGTTTTATTTATTCAGAATCATAGGTTAAATGGCGACAACGTTAACAAGTGCACCAATGCAGATAAGAAATATAAAAGGAACAGTTAATACATTGTTCAAACAGTCATGTCGACTTCAGAGGCATAAATGATATCTGGTAATTTTCCAAATTTACAAGAATGAAAATGCAAACACCTCCTTTGAAATATCAATGGTGTACACAATGAATGATTCTTGGTTATTATTAACAAGAAAAACAAGCCTAGTAAGTTAACTAACTGGAAACAAAGTCAGACACACAAGGGAAGGGGATAGGCCAAGGGAAAATATCACAGAAATGGGAAGGGGAGGAAGGTATGAGGGGGAGTAGTCCACTGACATATTGGTCATGCCCATAATCAAGATGTGGTATCAGGCACACACTGAGATATAAATTTATCTGTATTGCTAAGCGCTACCCAGAGACTCCAGAGACACGAAAAGGAGAGAAAACTTTGTGTCGAAAGTGCTGCTTATTCCTCAATATGGTATAATTGGTCAACTTTAAGCAACAGCAGGTTTGTGGTTGGGATATTAGACGAGTGCCATAGCGTAGGTATAAGTAGTTTGCCAGCTGTTAGTATGAAGGAGACCAATCTAGACATAAGTTTATTATTTGGAACTGTTGGGAGATTAATGAAAACATGTTCCAGTGTTAGTTTTAGATTAGTACGCACCAAATGTGAAGATATGATTCCCTGTCTTTTTCACACCTCCAGCATATATCCGGCATAGTAGGGAACCATTTATGTAGCTGGAGAGGTGTTGTATACCAGTAATTATTTTGAAGCTGTTTTCTTGGGCTCTCACACACTGTGAAGGGCCATATGAAGGTCTATAGATTAAATTAATTTGGGAGTCAGAAAAGGATTGGCCTAATTCTTCATTTCAGAAAAAGGCTCTTTTCGGAGGTATATGTTTTAAGAGTAGCGTATTATAGAGCGCAGAAAGCACCTTTTTCTGGGTTTTTATTTGGGAACATAATGTTTTGAACGGTTGCTCGAGATCACCATTGATCATGACTTGGCATAGCTTCTTCCTGAGCGATTCATAATGTATAAAGGTATATTGAGACATTGTGGGCGGCTCTTTCATGTCTTGTAGAGATATAATAGTTCCCTCTTTATATATTTGGTCCAGTAGGGGTGATCGATCGTGTGATGGAGGTTTCACTAAATCAAAAGCCATGATGTCTGATACCGTAGTTAATGGAGAGAGAGTTGGGGATAAATAAGGTGCCACAGACTTCCAGCACTGAAGCGCCGCCAGCGTGAGGAAGTTTGGGAAGATATTTTTAAGTGACGTTATGGGAGAAAGGATGATAGAACAAAGCTAAATTGGGGACATCTGCTCTTCTATAGCGAGTAATAGCAGGTGAGACCAAGACTCATGGTAGAATAAACACAAATTATATCAAATCACCATGTGTCTCAAAAGATTAATGCCAATCATCATATCAACATATGAAACTACTTCAAAAAAGATGAATACATTTTATTTATGAAACATTTAAAATACATATCTCAAAATATGAAGGGAATAGGAATACACACAGATACATAATCACATTAAGATTGATTGTGTCATCTTAATGTGACTATGTATCTGTGTGTATTCCTATTCCCTTCATATTTTGAGATATGTATTTTAAATGTTTCATAAATAAAATTTATTGATAATTGTTTGATAATATCGGCCTTATATCATCTTTTTTGAAGTAGTTTCTTTTATAGCGAGCCAGGGTTTCTCTCCAGATTTCCTGACCCAATCAACCATCCTTGATAAGACAGCGGATAAATAATAGGTGTAAATATTAATAGGTGTAAAGATTAGGAGCTCCCATGCCATTATTTCTCCTAGGTAATGAAAGCGTGTGGGAGTTAAGTCTTGATCTATGCTTATTCCATATGTATTTATAGAAAGAATGATCTATCTGGGCCAGAAACGTCTTGGGCAACTCTACTGTGTAGGCAGCATTGAAAATAGATAAATTAACTTAGGTAAAAGAATGCTTTTGATTAGTTTCTTGCTGTCCATCCAAGAGAGGTAGGGGGCTTTCCACTTTTTGATATGATCTGCAACTAGATTGAGAAGCGGTTTATAATTCAGATTAAATAGATCCTTATAAGCCGGGCTAATTTTAAAACCAAGATATTTTATAAAGTTACCTGGCCAGTGAAAGGGGAATTGTGACTTGAAGCCGTTTATAGAGTTAGCAGGTATATTTATTCCCAATGCTTCGGACTTGGATAGATTTATTTTAAAATTAGACAGTGATCCATATCTCTCTAGAATCTGCAGGAGAGTCGGTATTCCTCTGTGGGGACAAGTTATAGTGATTGACACATCATCCGCGAAGGCAATGGTTTTATGAGATATTCCCTGTATGTTCACACCCTCTCTGTCGTTGCACATATTTATAGCCTTGATTAGGGGTTCCATCATCATTATGAACAACAACGGTGAGAGAGGACACCCCTGTCTTGTACCATTATGAATCGTAAGGGACTTGGTGAGGGAATTGTTAATTTTAGTTTTGGCCGATGGGCAAGAGTACATTTGCAGTATGGCCCTTTCTAGTAGGGGGGAATTTAAACTGATGAGGGTTTCCTGCAGGAAGGTCCAATCCACTCTGTCAAATGCTTTTTCTGCAACTGTGACTAGAAGCACCAAGGGTATCTTATGAAGATTAGAATATTGCATTAAGTGGAGTTTTCTCCAAGCATTTTCCTTGCCCTCCCTGCCTTTAATGAAGCCGGTCTGATCTGAAGAGATCAATTTTGGTAAATAATCTGCTATGCGTTTTGCAGGCATACTGGCAAAAATTTTCAGATAAACATTCAAGAGGGAGATGGTTCAGTAGTTGCTACAGAGCTCCAGATCCTTGCCCTACTTGTGAATTAGGGATATATGAGCTTCATAGAATCATAGAATGGTAGAGTTGGAAGGGACCTCCTGGGTCATCTTGTCCAACCCCCTGCTCATAACAGGATTCACTAAATCATCCCAGACAGATGTCTGTCCAGCCTCTGTTTGAAGACTTCCATTGAAGGAGAACTCACCACCTCTCGTGGCAGCCTGTTCCACTCATTGATCACTCTAACTGTCAAAAAGTTTTTTCTAATATCTAATCTGTGTCTCCTCCCATTCAGTTTCATCCCATTGCTTCTAGCCTTTCATTGTGCAAATGAGAATAAAGATGATCCTTCTACAATGTGACAGCCCTTGAGATATTTGTAGACAGCTATTAAGTCTCCTCTCAGTATTCTATTTTGCAAGCTAAACATTCCCAAATCCTGTAAACGTTCCTCATAGGATATGGCTTGCAGACCAGACACCATTCTGGTCACTCTTCTCTGAACTTGCTCCAGTTTGTTGATGTCTTTTTTAAAATGTGGTGCCCAAAACTGGACACAGTATTCCAGATGAGGTCTGACCAAAGAGGAGTAGAGGGCAATAATGACTTCACGTGATCTAGACTGTATGCTTCTGTTAATACATCCCAGAATTGTATTTGCCTTTTTTGCTGCTGCATCACACTGTTGACTCATGTTCAGTCTGTGATCTATTAGCATACCCAAGTCTTTTACACATGTGCTGTTACTTAGCTCTGTACCTCCCATTAAGTATACACTTTTTTCATTTTTATTTCCCAGATGTAGTACTTTGCATTTTTCCCTGTTAAAAAACATTCTGTTAGTTGCTGCCCACTGCTCCAGTTTATGTATATCTTTTTGAATCCCCTCTCTCACTTCTCTAGTATTAGCTATCCCTCCTACCTTTGTGTCATCAGCAAATTTAATCAGTTTACCCTCAATTCCTTCAACTAAATCATTGATAAAGATGTAGATGTTGCAAGCCTACCTCAGTAGGTACTGGATGTAGTACTCAAGAGGCTATGGTCCAAGGGATCCTACGATGTGGGAAAACATCAAGTTGCCCCGGTATGAGTGTCACTCAAGCCAGGTACCCCATACCCTCATAAGGCACAGTATCCCTTGTCCATAGCCCAGAGTCAGGTCGTCTCTGACCTACTGAAAGTCTTCTTGAAAGCATGAACCATTGTTCCCTGCATGTCGCCTTGCAATACACTGCTTTTTCCGATCAAGAGAGAGACTGCAAAAGATGAACCAGCTAAGTAAAGAATTGTGCATAACCTGAGGGCCGTGAACGAGGCTATGGTATTTTAAACCCCAATTGTGACAAATCCAATCACTCTGCTTTCAAATAAGCCAGCACTAGGCCTACCTGACTATGAGAAGCCATTTAGTTTATACCTGATGGAAAAAGAAGGCTATGCCACTGGGGTCCTGATGCAGATTCACAGAGGAAAACAGAAACCCCTAGACTACTTTTCAGCTCACCTGGATCCAGTTGCAAGGGGAGCCCCCTCCTGAATGAGGGCAGTATTTGCAGCACACACTGTCCTGGACAAGACTGCTATACATACTATACTATACTATACTGCTATACATGCTATAGAAGCTGTCAGCAGTGCACTTACTGCTCACTGACCTGAGAGACTTCCTGATCATGCAGTGCGCATGATCAAGTAGTTTCTCAGCTCTGGTAACCCGGATGTCGTCATGACAACTTCGGATTACCATGGCAGCGATCGGTACCCCATGTCATGCCGCGGGTCTCCGATCCAAAGGCAGAGGGGCTGTCAGCCCTCTGTCTGCTCACGGAATGCTGCAATCTGTTTGATCACAGTATTCTGGGGGTTAGATTGCCGGGAGCGGTCTGTGACCACTCCTGGAACTTAATGCTGGGTGTCAGCTGTGAGAATCAGCCAACACCTGGCTGCTATTGACCGTGCTCCCTCCATGAGCACAGCCGATCACTATGACATACTATCCCGTACATGGTCAGACAGGCCCAGGGCACATGGATGGGATAGTACGTCTAATGTCAGAGAGGGGTTAATATACTTAGATAACTAATAACAGAGAAGCTTGACCATATGATCATTAATTAACCACCCTTTCTATATCAAACTATAAAAGTATATGTTACTATAATAAAGCATCAGTATTGAGAGAATGTTATTCTGTCACCTTGGAGTGCCGTGTCATTTCTCCGAGCTTGAATACTTAGTCTAATTGGGAATGGACTACACAATGTAAGAGTGTAGTCTCCAAAATGGGAACACTTTGGGGGGGGTGTTTTGTCACGCCCAGAGTCTCATCAAATGTAACATGACAGTCTATTATAGCCAAAATTGTGCTCCAATAGAAAAATAGTGCTCCTTCTCTCCCATACTTTACCATGGCCCAAACAGTAGATTCTTACAATATATAAGGTATCTTCGTACTCAGGAGAAATCACTTTACAAATTGTTAGGTCCATTTTCTTTTACTTCCACTAAAAAAAAGGAAAATTTGAGGCTAAAGCAACATTTTCATATAAAAGGTAATTTTAAAAAATGGAAGAAAATATCACAGCAAAAAGTTAGTGAACACAGTAATGCATTTATTATTTCACAAAAAGAAAAGTGATTATTATTAGAGATACATATTCATTAGGCTGCCATAAATTATACATACCATTTTGCCATGTAACATATTTTTATTTGCATATTTTAATAAATTATTGTAAAATAATAAAAAAAGCAAAATCATGGCACCTGTGTGAACCCCGCAGTATTGTTTTGCAAAGAACATATTAATTGAAGAAGAACTGATATTTATTGTAGACTAGCTGAAGAGCCTGGCGCTGCCCAGACATAGTAACTAACTACGGTTAGTTATAACAAATTATAGTGATTATATCTATATATATATATAGATAAAGCTGAGTGTATAGCCCCGCCCACTTCGCTTAGCCACATTCACTATAATATCCCACACAATCCCGTCAGCCAGAGATGCTGGACTACTAATATCCCACATCATCCTGTCACAGCCGCCAGACTACTACCCCTAATATCCCACATCATCCCATCAGCCTGGGGTCAGAACCAGAGCGCTGAGTGGAATGGCCCTAACTTCCATACTGGGGATCCCTTTAAGGCCTCTTTCACACATCAGGTTTTTGAAATCAGGCGAGTTCAGGCATTTTTTCTGATAACCGGATCCGGCAAAATCTAAAGCTGGATCGGGTTATTTACCATTGACTAACATTAGTGCCGGATCGCGCCGCATAAGCATGGGGCGCCTCCATGTTTTGCCGGATCCGGCGTCTGGTCTCAATCCGGCGTCTGGAAAAAATGTCTACTGTAACGTTTTTTGTCTCCGGCAAAAAGGCCGGAAGCGCCGGATCCACATTTTGTTACAATGAAAGTCTATGAGCGCCACAATGCGCCGGATTCGGTTTTTGCTGGATCTGGCGTCCGGATCCGTTTTTTTTGTCTGGTTTTTGTGTTGTAGCCCAGCCCACAGCCAACCTATATAAACAATGACAGTGGGACCACCCTCAGCCTTAACCATGCAGCCAGCAAAGAGAGCAGGAGCAAGATCAGGAGCCAGCCGCCGAGGAGCCAGCCGCAGAAGAGGACAGGAGACCAGACCAGCACCACCTCCAACAGCACGACCCCAAGAAGTTGTGGCCATAATGCAGCCGGGACCAGATGCAAGATGGTAAATATTTACAGACAAGCACTTTCAGCGAGGGCCATGCAATATCAATATATTCATGGCCCTTTTTTTTCTCTTTATTCCACAGCACAAGCTGGCCAACAGCAGCAGCTGAGTCACCAGGAGCACCTACACCCCCAGGACTCCAAAAGATGCGGCTGCTGATGGAGAGCTTGGGAATATCACACACTACCCCTTCCAACCAGGGCCATGCAATATCAATTAATATTTTATGGGCTTTTTTTCTCTTTATTCCACAGAACAAGCCGGCAGACAACGTGGACAGCACCAGTACCACCTCCAGCCCAAGAAGAGCCTGACAGTGAGCAGGAGACCACGGCAGCAGGCAGCAGACGGTAAATATCACACACTACCCTTTCCACCCAGGGCCATGCAATATCACTTGATATTGCATGGCCTTTCTTTCTCTTTATTCCACAGCAGAAGACGGCCCTCAACGCCAGCAGCACAGGACACGTCTGGGAGTGAGGAGACCACGGCAAGAGACAGCAGACGGTAAATATCACACACTACCCCTTCCAGCAAGAGCCATGCAATATCAATTGATATTGCATGGCCTTTCTTTCTCTTTATTACACAGCAGAAGATGGCCCTCAAGTCCAACAGCACAGCAGGACATGTCTTCTTCTGGGAGCCCTCCGACGCATCGTCAGCGTTTATAGGTAAGTTGTTTTTTTTTCACAATCGCATCTCTGTTATTTACATATTAATTGCATTACTTTTTATTTATACCAGGAAATTGAAGCTGAAGAGGAGCTCCCAGAAGAAGAACGAAGGGGTGGAGAGATACCCGAAGTGGGCTCGCAATTCGTAAGTTTCCTGCATGCATCGCTCAAACACAACATCACACTACACACAACACATAGAAAACAATTTAGTACAGACATCACACTGCACCCAAACACATATGCCTACATCCAAGCACATAATATATTTTTTTTTATAGTCTTTTGGAACTGGTGCTCGGCAAAGAGGTCCTCACAGTGCCTCCCAGGGTCGTCGGCGTGAGTGACGCGGCGGTCACCATCATGTAAGTATCATTTTTTTTTTACAATTTTTTTGTAAACTTTTTTGTTTTATTTTTTATTTGCAATTTTTTTTTCCTTGGTAGTTTGGAGACTAATGTATATTTTTTCTCTTTTTCTTTAACAGGCTTCACAGCTTGCTCCCGACACGGACGTTGAGGAGTGGGTTCTGAACATGGAACTCCTCATCGATCTGGTCCAAGAAAGGGAGCCGCTGTGGAACATGGGGGACCGCCGCCATGCTGATGTCATAGTGACCCGTCGGCTCTGGGAGGAAATCTTTTCACAACTCGTGGACCGCTGGGAGGACCTCGGTGCTCGGGCCAAGTATTGAACACCGTAAGTATATAAAGTTCAGGTTGCTGGACTTAAAGCAGTGTTTCCCAAACTCCAGTCCTCGTGGCCCCCACGGGTCATGTTTTCTTGATTTCCTTTTGTGCAACACTGGAAATCCTGAAAACATAACCCGTGGGGCCTGTGAGGACTGGCGTTAGGGAAACACTGATGTTGTATACTAGCCAATTTTTGCTATCTCGTTTCAGGGGAGAGAATTCTGAAGTGGTGGCGGTCTGTGAGGGATCGCTTCAAGAAGGAGTTCAACAAAGAGATGCAGGCCCCGAGTGGATCTGGAGGACGCAGGAGCAAATACAAGTACGCTGAAGCCCTGTCATTCCTCCGGGTAACAATGGTCACCAGAAGGTAAATATTACCCACCCCAAGTTTTAAAAAGTGCTAACATATCTAACTAAATTTTTTTTTCAGCCAGGGCCATTCAATAACAGTATATTAATTGTATTTTTTCTCTTTATTCCACAGAACGGTGACCAGCACTCGGGCGCCCGCCGAGTTGGACCCTTCTGGGGCGATCCCTCAGGAGACCGGCACCGAGGGACACTTCGACAGCCCCGGCCGATCCACACCTTCCCAGCCTTCCCAGACACGTGAGCCCTCTGTCCCCTCAACCAGCGCTACAGCATCGTGGCCGAGTGCATTGCATGAGGCTACTGGTCATGAGATAGATTTCCCCTTACCCCACCCTTCTGCCGTTGCCACCTTTAGTACACCTGTGGCTACTGGGCGGCTGCGGCAGAGGGGTCAGTAATGGAACTATGCGCCCGAATTCTTGCATCTTAATGCATCATTTCAGAACTGTCTTAAAGTCTTGTCAGAGCAAATGGCTGCAGGCTTTAATCAGCTCAGCTCCAGCAATCTGGAGGTTAAGACACTTCTGCAAACGATGTATTCAGAAGCAAGAAGTTTGCCAAAACCACAGTTTTTTCCGGTCTGTAGCCAAGCGCATGGATACGCTTTCTCCTAGCCAGCAAATGCATGTAATGCATACTTGCCACGATGCTCTAACGCAGGTTACCTCCCAACCTACACTCACCCCAGTCGCTCCTCCCACACATGCCCCCTCCAGCCACCGTCCCTCCTCCACCTCCCATTCAATACCAGCAACCTCCCCAGTACCAACAACCTCCCCAGTACCAACAACCTCCCCACTTCCAGCAACCTCCCCACTTCCAGCAACCTCCCCACTTCCACCAACCTCCCCACTTCCACCAACCTGCCCCATACCAACAACCTGCCTAATACCAGTTGCCAACCACATCTGCTCCTCTACTACCTGCCCTATCCTCCTCCCCACCACCTACCTGTTCTGCCTCCCACCTCTCCACCCTTTCCATTTTTTTTCCACCCCTTCACCTCTTTTACCTGATCCTTCCCCAACACCATCCCATTCTGCTCTCCACACTCCCACTGTCAAAGGGTCCCACAGCCCCTACAGTAGTATCTGCACCCCACACTACACCAACCTGTGATTTTGTGTTTGTAATAAAAAAAATATTAAAAAAAAAACATTTCACATTGAAAAAAAATAAAGATTTTTCACATTGAAAAAAAAGTTTAATATTTTTGACATTGAAAAAACATTGTTCAACATTTTCTAAAAATAAATGTTAATTTGGTTGATTAAAATGGTTGTCTGTCATTTATTTCTAAGGTGAAATAAAGGTAACATTTATTGGTTATACAAAATCAGGCATATAACTTTGGGTAAAAGGTAAAATAATTTTACCTTTT
>VIAB01006694.1:3848-23713 GCA_009801035.1 Oophaga pumilio | reverse complement strand
ATGGTCCGGTGCGTCTTATAGTCCGAAAAATACGGTAATTAAGATCCAGTGACACTATGCTCAGCACACTGTGTTCTGAAAGCAGTTAAGCGAGGGTTGTTATAGGTGGGAGAACGTAGTTTAGAGTATGGATATAAACAGGGTTTACTAATATTGCTATTGGAGTACTTGTGTACTGCAACTTCAGCATTAAAACAATAGTCCTTTTTGGAGCTAAATATTTTGCTTTCTCCAATATAACAGCTGTTACTTGTATTCAGTGGAGGGAAAGATTAGGATTAGAAGAATCTAGGCAAAGTTTAATGTTGCTATTACAGTACTTGCCTACTACTGCTGCAGCACCGTGGAAACAACAGTCCTTGTGGGGGCTAAATATTTTTATTTGTTAAGTAAAACTGCTTTTGCCTGCATTTAATGAAGGGATAGGTTAGGATTAGAGGCATGTAGGAAAGGTTTAACCCCTTTACCCCCAAGGGTGGTTTTCACGTTAATGACCAGGCCAATTTTTACAATTCTGACCACTGTCCATTTATGAGGTTGTAACTCTGGAACACTGGTGATTCTGAAAACGTTTTTTCATGACATATTGTAATTCACATTAGTGGTAAAGGTTCTTCAATATAATTTGAGTTTTTTTGTGAAAAAAAACAGAAATTTGGTGAAAATTTTGAAAATCTCGCAATTTGCAAACTTTTAATTTTTATGCCCTTAAATACTATTTCCCAGATGTCTACTTTACATCAGCACAATTTTGGAACCAAACTTTTTTTTGTTAGGAAGTTATAAGGGTTAAAAATTGACCAGTTGACCAGCGATTTCTCATTTTTACAATGGCTTTTTTTTTAGGGACCACATCACTTTTGAAGCCACTTTGAGGGATCTATATGATAGAAAATACCCAAAAGTGACACCATTCTAAAAACTGCACCCCTGAAGGTGCTCAAAACCACATTCAAAAAGTTTATTAACCCTTCAGGTGCGTGACAGGAATTTTTCCAATGTTTAAAAAAATTGAACATTTAACTTTTTTTCACAAGAAATTTACTTCAGATCCAATTTTTTTATTTTACCAAGAGTAATAGAACAAAATGGACCCCAAAATAGGTTGTGCAATTTGTCCTGAGTATGCTCATACCCTATATGTGGGTGTAAACTGTTTGGGCGCATGGCAGAGTTAGGAAGGGAAGGAGCACCGTTTGACTTTTTCAACGCAGAATTGGCTGGAATTGAGATCAGACACCATGTCGTGTTTGGAGAATCCCTGATGTGCCTAAACAGTGAAAATCTCCAAATTCAGACTCCATCCCTAACCCCAACACACCCCTAACCCTAATCCCATCTCTAACCATAACCCTAACCACAAACCTAATCCTAAGACACCACTAACTCTAATCGCAACCCTAAACTTAATCCCAACCGTAACCGTAATCCAATCCCTATCCCCAACTCTAGCCCCAAACCTAACCCTAAACTTAACATAAACCCCAAACCTAACCCTAACTTTAGCCCCAACCCTAACCCTATCTTTAGCCCCAACTGTTATGTTTCGGTAGCTGAGGAGGACAGGAACAACAGCAGGGCAGCCGAACACCTGAGATGTTGGTAACTGATGGGTTGCAGATTCCTAAACTAACGACACAACTAGAGGTAGCCGTGGAGCGTTACTACGTTGATCCTAGACGCCTCGTCACAGCCTGAGAGATAACTACACCTAAAGGCAGAAAGATGAAAGCTATCTGCCCCGGAGCAGATCCCCAAAGAAAATAGGAAGCCCCCAAACATATAATGGCGGTTAGACAAGATGAAAATACAAACATAGGCAGAAAATAGACTGAGCAAACGCTGGGGCCACAAGCTGACTAAATAGGATAGGACAGGAGAGATTACTTTCTGCAACCCAGAAAACACTACAAAAATCCAACAATTCTGATTACAAAAATACTGAGATCACACGATCTCGCCACCCACTAAATCAGATCTCAGTGTGAACAAAAACCAAGCCGCAGCCGCTGAAAAAACAGGAAAAAGCAAATGAGCAAATAACAGTGGCTGCAGAAAAACTGTGAGGAGCTCAGGCCCCTGGAGGGGACCTGGCTGACCTCCACAAAAGTGCAGAAAACAATGCAAAAAGCAAGCACAAAAAGAAAAGCAAAAAATATCTTATCTGAAAGCAGGAGATGCAGGCAGGACTCCAGCAAACTTCCAAATGAACCAGGAACCAAAATTGAGACAAGAACAATTGATCACCGGCAACCATCATGGGAGGGAACCTCCCTTTTATCAGACCAGTCCGTGATTCCAGATTGCCACTCCTCGCTGAAAGGTTCAGTACTGTCTGTAACCACCAGAGGGAGCCTCTGCTCAGAAACCATCTCTAGCACATTCATAACACCCAACCCTAACTTTAGCCCCAACCCTATCTCTAACTTTAGCTCCAGCTTGTTGGGTAAAATTGCATAATATCTTTTATAACATCATATGTGAGGTGTAAATAATATTCTATTGTTGTGGTTTTAGATGGATATTGATATGGTGTTATAGTGGTAATGGTTCAAATTTATATAAATGCCCTGCAAGGAGACAAGTGTGTCTGGACTACCTATCTCTTTCTCTCCATACATCTATGCTTTGACCGATGAAGTGTGAATATATTCTTCTGAACCCATGAAGACTCAAGTAATTATCTGACTAGTGGATACAGGCCATCTGGCCCTTTGTTTCTTACTTTGTGTCTTATAGGGTATGGTAGGAGAGAAGGGACAGCCATCGTACGAGCGGGGGCGCCATTCTCATATTTCTTAGGGTGCCAACCTTCGCACCTAGGTAGATATCCAGATAGTGAAGTAGGTAGGGTCAGCACAGTTTTTTCCACACATCAGCTGAGTGGGTCTGTTACTAGTGTTTAACACAATCTATCACTTCTTAAAAATTTTGGTGTTGATCTTTCATATTTTCTTTTTTCTAAAAAAAAAATTTTGGTGAGGCTTTTTTGAAATTAGCACCTTGTGCAGTATCTATTGATATCTTTTAGCTGAGGTGTGGCTAGAAAAGTATATTAATAAGTTGTATCTTAAGTAGCTGAAGTGTTTTGGTCAGAAAAATAAAAATAAATTAAAAACTGAAATTGGCGGAAAAAACTGTTTTAGAGAAACGAATAATTTGTTTTTTATTTTAAGAATCCTTTTTTCTCTCTGGTCTGTTTGAGCGCACTCTAATGAGGTATCAAGGTATAAGGGATATCTGGATCATTGTTATTTTAGGTTACACTTATTAAAAGTTATATTTTAATAGAGTTTTTTTTCGTAAGATGGTTGCATTAACCCTTTTGTTTGTTCAATTGTGTAAGACGAAGTTCAATATGCATCACTGTCTTCAAATGTTTAGAGGGTCATCATGCGTCACCCTCTCCAAATTCTTTGAGGGTCATTATGTGCTACTTTCTTCTACTTTTTAGAGAGCCATTATGCTTAACTCTCTCAATTTTTAGAGGGTTATTATGCATCATTCTCTCCAAATTTTTAGAGGGCCATTATGTGTCACTCTTTTCAAATTTTTAGAGGTTCATCATGCTTCACTCTCTCCAAATTTTTAGAGGGTCATCATGTGGCACTCATTCAAAATTTTTGTCTTCCAGGGTGTACTGCAGTCCTTCCTTTTATTTTTTTCAGGCAGCTCTTTCACTTAGTCACTTAGTCTAGGCATCCCACTATCTAACAATTTTAACAGAATGTGTATGTGCATTCCTTTATTTCTAATAGAGGGTGTGTCTGAGTCCCATCTCCTAATTCTAGGCAGTTCTTGCATTGTCCGCAAGCTTTGCGAGTTTCAGAGTCCCTCCTTCATAAATTAAACAGGCTGTGTCTGACCATGTCCCACATACCACATGTCCAAATAAGGTAGCAAAATGTTAAAATTACATTTACTAGTGACTACCGGTGGATGTGATTTTATTTCACACTCTACTATGTAATCTACTGTAGTCATAAGCGATGGCGCAATACAATGAGAGATGGCCGGCTATTAAGGGTTGGAGGAGGCTTTTTTTCTCCTGTTCATTTTTCTTTGTATACAGTCATTATACAGGAAAACTTGTTTCCTTACATTTTTTCCTGTAAAATTTATATTGTCTTCGCTTTTGTATACTTTATTGTCAGTCAGTAAAAGTTGCGTAATACTCTGACAACATTATTCCCAGCAGCTCAGGGAACCCAGAGATTCAGACAGGCATCTTCCCCATGCTGCTCCGTTTCCATTTTAGTGCTGTCTCCATGATTTCAGCATTTTACTGCCCATCCAGCCCTCTGGGTAGAGTCTTCTGAAAAAGCGCTCAAGTTTCCCAACTGGGGGTCTGTATGTGGGGGGAGACAGGGCAAAAACTAAGAACAAGGATGAATTCCCATCGCCACACAAGATAAAAGAGAATGGATCTACCTGTGGCAACACACTTTTGTTCCCCTGGTCATAGCATGTTGGACATGAAATTACTTGTACTGAAAGGTAGTTTCACATGTCAGAGACACAGAAGAGTTTGCGAATACAAATTGATGGTGACCTTTGACACTCTTAATTCTGGAATGAACCTGTCACATGGATTTATGACGTTTTACATCAATTAAGGAATTTACTCCAAAGACCCTGTGAGAGCATCACAAAACATTACCAGACCCCAATCAGAGGGCAATAAAACTTTCACACTCCTTATCTATGAATTGTCCCAATATTTATGTTCATCCCTCTGCCATAATGACTATTCTGCTTCACGTCACTTGTCTTACCTATTGCATTATTTCTGTGCTGTGTTGTGTATAAATATGTGATTCTTCAGATTTTGTATTAGTCTAGCCTGATGAAGAGACCTGAGTAGTCTCGAAAGCTTGCAATTTGTTACCATTTTTTCAGTTAGCCATTAAAAGGTATCAACCACTGAGGACTCTCAATTCTAAATATTTTTCTATCTACTGGCTAACACGGTACTATGATATACATCTTTCCTGTATCAAGTTTCCCATTGACTTTCATTATACTTGTTATTCAAATCCAGCCGGGCCGAGCATCTGACCTGCTCAATTCGAGTACCGAACACTCGTGCATTTTAGTGCTTCGTCATCACTACTGAATATACATTGACAAAATAATTCTATTGCAGTGGTTCACCATTGCTGGAAAGACACTTATTAATAGATCCTTTGTACAGTTTAACGGAAAAACACACTGAGCTGGATTCAACATTAACATTTTTTTTCTTTCACTTGAATAACTCCCAATTAGTGATGTTTTGATCTGTAACAAATTCTTCAAGGATTTGAGCTTTTTTAAGTTGTTTTTGTTATTATATAATTTTCAGCTGTTTACATCATTGTGGCTCTGTCATCTGTTCTAGAATGATTCATCAATGTAACTTTTTTTAATCACTTTTTTTGTTTTTAAGTACGCAGTTATATGCATTTCTTATTTAGTTATTTAATAAAAAAGTTTCTAAACATTTTTATCTAATTTGATTGTTTAAATGAACATTAATAGAGAATTTTAATCTATTTGTTTTCCCTCACTATTTGTCTTTTATGTCTGTTGAAATGGAAATATAATCACTTTCATTAACAACTGTATAAATTATAGCATGGTAGTAGTTATTAGTAAAATATGCTTTCTTCAATAGCCATTAGAAATATTTGTTGCAATTGTATACAGTAAGTAATGTTTTATAATGTGTTATGTATTCAACTTTATATAAAAGGCTATAGAGTAAGTAAAAGCCTTTTTTCAAATACAGTGAGTTCTTTATGTATAAAAATTTTTGCTGTAAGGGCTCGTTCCCACTTGGAATGAAATTGGATAAATGCAATCCGACAAAAAATCGGATTGCATTCGGACCAATGTTATTCCATCATTATGTGTTCATCTGCATTTTTTTTTCAGCTTGGATTGGATCACGATGGGACTGGAAAAAAAATCGCAGCCTTTTGCGATTGTAATAGGAAATCGGATTGCATCCTGCAATAGAAGTCAATGGATGCGAGATAAAAATCACATAGCACTCGGACCATGCGAGTGCTGTCCGATTTTTACACACCGATCGCATTTGAAAAGCCGGCAATTCATGTGCCGTGTACAGTAAAATCACACTGATGGGCTGGAATAGAATATATAGGATAGATAAAGACACATAGAATACATAGATATATAGATGTTGACACACACATACAGTATAAACAGTTCTGGCAAATATTAAGAGACCACTTTCAAATGTTCAGTTTGTCTGATTTTTCTCTTTATAGGTATATTTTTGAGTAAAATGTAAATTGCTCTTTTATTCTATAAACTACTGACAACATGTCACAGAATTTACAAGCAATAAATTTTGTATTTTTTTTTTTGACAAAGAAAAATGGTCAAAATTTAAAAACACCCCAGTTCTTTCAGACTTCAAATAATGCAAAGAAAACAAGTTCATAATCATTTAGAAACAACAGTACTAATATTTCAACTCAGGAAGAGTTCTGAAATCAATATTTTGTGGAATAACCATGACTTTTAAAAACAGCTTTCACGCGTCTTGGCATGCTTGCCACCAGTCTTTCCCACTGCTTCTGGTGCAAAAATTTAAGCAGTTCTTCTTTTTTTGATGGCTTGTGACTAGCCATCATCCTCTTGATCACATTCCAGAGGTTTTCAATGGGGTTCAGGTCTGGAGAATGGGCTGCCCATGAAAGAGTGATGTGATGGTATCTTAATTTTTGCCAGAGCTGTATATGTATACAGTTGTGTCAAAAGTTTACATACCACGGCAGCATTTTTGCTTTCTTGGCCTTTTTTCAGAGAATATGAATGATAACACCAAAACTTTTTCTCCACTCATGGTTAGTGATTGGGTGAAGTCATTTATTGTCAAACTACACTGTTTTCTCTTTTTAAATCATAATGACAACCCAAAACATCTTTGTACTTTGGCACACTCACATGTACCTGGAGGAGGTACATAGACAACTTGGCAACTCTAAATTCTATGTCAGGTTGCCCTCCAAACCCACCCCTATCTTTGAGGAGAAACTGCACAAGTTGCTCAATTGAGCGGGTTCCTTGGGTATAATATCGGACAGTGAGAAAAAATACACGTTGGTGGGCCATCCGGTTATGCCTACTTTCTACCTTTTGCCCAAGGTCCATAAGAATATCAGCAAGCCACCCGGTCACCCCATCATGTCCTGCATTGGGATCATGTGTGAACTAGTATACATTTATACTGATTTTTTTCTGCAGCCAATAGTATCAGCATTGTCATCTTTTATCAGGGATTCTTCTGATTTCATTCAGATCTGTCGTGGCATTGACTTACCTGATTAACTGTTACGTGTGACCTGTGATGTCGAATCCCTTTACTCCAACATTAATCATGTGGACGGCATCCAGGCTATTTTTGAATCAACTGAACAGTACTGACCATTTCCATGACTTCTTTTTTTTGGATCTCTTCAGCTTTGTCCTCCACCATAACTATTTTTTTTTTACAGATTGTACTATAGACAAGTCTCCGAAGCGGCCATTGGGGCGTGATGTGCGTCGGCTTATGCAAACATTTTTCTAGGATGGTGGGAGGAGACTGTGATTTTTTGCTCTCACTGGTTTTCCAGCCACGTCCGGGACTGGCATCGATTCATAGATCATGTGTTCTTTGTTTGGGTAGGTACTGAAGTGGACTGTATGCAGTTCTTGAAAGATCTAAATGACAATACCTGCAATATCTTTTTGACACACCCCCTGTCCCTTGATTCAGATGTTCTTCTGAATATTCGGATTTCTGTGATGGATGGTTGCATTGCCACTGATCTTTATCAGAAACCGACAGCCACCAATAGTTTGCTCCAATTTCAAAGTTTTCATACTCCACATACTAGAAAAGGTGTCCCCATTTGGTAGATCCTTCAGACTCAATGAAACTGTACATCCGATGCAGACTTCAAGTCACAAGCTGAGGCCCTTACTGAAAGGTTTTGTCGCTCAGATACCTCAAGAGTATTATATCCACTGCGTTCCAACAAGTCAGGGCTTCAAATCAGGATGTTCTACTTACACCATGCCCCCGCCATCAGGACTCAACTTTTAGATTCATCACCAAGTACAACACACGCTGGCACCAGGTGAGAAATATTCTTGCAAATCATTGGGATACTCTCTCAGCAGATGCCCAAACGTCCACTTGTTTCAGTCCACGACCCCTGCTGACTGCTAGAAGGGCATGTAATTTACAAGATATCCTCCATAGAAGCCATTTTACCTGGCAATTGGCCAGACTCAATCAGGGTATTCGTCTTAAGGGATCATTTTCCTGTGTTGACTGCATTGTTTGTCCTTCTATGCAGCCCACTAAGGATTTTTTTTTCTAATCCCCTGGACACTACATGCCATTCATTGAATTGTTCTATAAACTGCAAAACAAGGTGCATCATTTATGCCATTGTTTGCCCCTTTCACAAGGTCTACATGGGACAAACCTCGCAGGAGCTCAGGAAACAGGCACAAAAACATCTGTTGACAATCAATCTAGCATCTTCCGGCTACAAGAAGGGTAAGATTCTTACACCCATTGCAGCGCACTTTCTTGCCGCACATGGAGGCAGACCCGCTAATGTCTGTTTCTTTGGCTTACAAAAGGTTTTGGGTAACAAAAGGGGCGGTAACAGGCACAGACTACTCCTGCAGTCTGAAGCAAGATGGATTTTTCTTCTGCGTTCAGTCTCTCCATCAGGCCTCAGTGAAGAACTCCTCTTCATGGGGTTTCTGGGCTAGGACCGCTTTTTCCATCATCTTGGTTTGACGGCCTCTTCTAGCTGACATTGGCTGACCCGCTATAAGAGCCCCCTACTTTTAAGGGATCGCTAACATTGTACTATTTACAGCTCCTCTGTGCTTCATGGACTTCCATTCTTTAATAGCAACTGCTAACCTGGTTCTTTGTCTTCGTGTATTTTCTTTAGGCATATGCCAATTAATTAAATTGTTTTTTCTTTATCACTGCACTTAGATCTGTTTATTTTAATTTTAATCTTGCTTCTCATTGTGCTTCACCACGGGGTAAGGGTCTTGTCCACTCTGCTTGAACAATTGGCCGGTCTCCTTTTGTCCTTTGTGTCCTGGCACTATATTGAGTTCTCCTTCTTTTATGCCACAAGTATGTATCTGGCGCATCTGACCTGATATGGTACCTTTCTACGTGTCTACCTGCGACTCATGGAGACCTTGCAAATATCAGACCCATCATTTTTCATATTTCTTTTTCCTTTTCATTTTTCCCACTTTTTATTAATTCACATTCTTTTGCATATGCCCCCTTTTCTCACACAAACATGGTTTTTGTAAATTGACCTTCATGTGCATTCTCCATGTGGTCGCAGGTTCTACAGCATTAATTTATTTTCCCTTAGTGAGCTGTATATTAAGACAACTCCCTTCCCATTCTAGAGGGCTCTGTGTTTTGGAGTACCCATTGTTCTTATTCATTGCTTGGCTCTTCCATTCCTGACTCTGTCTGTGCTGCATTCGTAACTGGCGCATGTACAGTGGGCCGCATGCCAGAATTTTATTTCCTGGGGCTTAGCCCTTGCGCGTGCGTGCTTCCTCTGATTTCTTTTGCCGCAAGCACAGACAGCGCATGTGCCCTACATTTGGCTGCATACCGGCATCATCCACTGCGGATTTTGTTCTCTGTGCATGCGTGCCTCCTATGCCGACATCACTGGGATTTCCCTATCGAGTTACGGCGCTTGTGTGGGGCATCCCTCTGGACCTGGCTGCTTTATGACTCATTCTTCTGGTGCAGATTGTGGAGGGCAGGCTCAACACACTGGTAACCATTCTCTAATTACCTCTAACCCTTATTTATAGACTGCTTTGGTCATCCATCAGCACTTCCCCTGACGAAGCTGCAGCGCAGCGATACGCGTGGGGCTTTCCCACAACCTCCCCCCTCTCTCCCTATACTTTTTCCATCTAGGGTCTTTTCTGCCACATAGGTCCTTGCCCTTGAGGGACTTATAGGATACACATCTGAAATTCCATTAGGATTGCTCCCTGGCTACCACCTTGTACGTAGGTCTTCTGGGATATTGTTGTCACTGGATATTGTTCATATTGGGTTACCTAACTACAATTTGCATTATTATTATTATTATTATTTATTTATATAGCGCCATTAATTCCATGGTGCTGTACATGAGAAGGGGTTACATACAAAGTTATAGATATCGTTTACAGTAAACAAATTTACAATGACAGACTGGTACAGAGGGGAGAGGACCCTGTCCTTGCAGACTTACATTCTACAGGATAATGGGGAAGAAACAGAAGGTCGGGGGTGCGGTAGCTCTGGTGGTGGTGGCAGCGAGGCGGCAGCTCGGGTGGTGGCGGCGAGGCGGCAGCTCGTGTGGTGGTGGCGAGGCGGCAGCTAGGGTAGTAGTGGCGAGGTGGAAGCTCGGGTGGTGGTGGCAAGGCGGAAGCTCGGGTGGTGGCGAGGCGGCAGAATGGTTATTTCAGGCTGTACGCTTTCCTGAAGAGATGGGTTTTCAGGTTCCGTCAGTTAAAACAGAAAAAGAGGAGTACATAGGATTCTGGGGTGCAGTGGGTATTCTGGATTGAGAGATGGTTCAGACGTACCAGTTAAAACAGAAAAAGAGGAGTACATAGGATTCTGGGGTGCAGTGGGTATTCTAGATTGAGAGATGGTTCAGACGTACCAGTTAAAACAGAAAAAGAGGATTACATAGGATTCTGGGGTGCAGTGGGTATTTTGGATTGAGAGATGGTTCAGACGTACCAGTTAAAACAGAAAAAAAGGAGTACATAGAATTCTGGGGTGCATGGGGGTATTCTGGATTGAGAGATGGTTCAGACATACCTGTGGATGAAAGTAGATGGATCAGGACATGACAGCATGAAGGGGAATATACCATGCACTATCATATCTGACCTGCTCCATTCAACTTATACCATTCAAATTATATTACATTACTTGTCTTGTGCTTCCTTTAATACCATGGTGGGCATGCTTCTACAAACCTGGTGATCCAGGTTGTTTTGCTTTTGCAGTCCTTAGCCATTTTGTGGGTTTCTGTCTGGCTGACCTGATACCAATTTTCTACCTATGTGGATGCTAACTTTTGATACACATATTGTCCAGTGTGTGCTTGCCTTGTCAGATCCATACTAGTGAAGAGCGAACGTGCTCGCCACTACTCATTACTCGCCCGAGTATCACGGTACTCGGTATACTAAGCTAGCACAGAGCACTTTCGGAAATACTCGGTGAGAACTGGGGTCTCCACCCAGCATTTTGGGTGGACTTTTTAGAGACCCAATCATGATGCACGGATTGTCTGCCAAGCAATGAAACGCCGTAGCCATCTTTGTTGTGGTCGTGCAGTGATTGGCTGGCCGCACAGCATCATCAGTGGTATAAGAGACCAGACGCCGCCCTGCTCGGAGCATTCTGCTCCGGATTGAGATAGGGTAGGGAGATCTGCTGCCAAGATAGGGTCAGATTTGGCGATTTCTTAGTCAGTGTGGGGTCTACCATCCTAAACTACTCAAATCCTGATAAACTAACAGTCCTTCTAAGGACTAATTCCGGAGTATACAGGATCCAGTGTTAGGTAGGCAGGGGAGTGTACTTCTCTCTATACACATCAGTGCAAGGCCTGCAGGCACTGTATGTGTGTATATAGATCATTGCATACATCAAGAGGGTCCATTCGCTTCCTGTGTTCTGGTGGTGCTGCTGCTGCTACCTGTAGTATACATTGGCTGTATATACCTATCCCCAGGTGTATTTGGAATACAGGCCACACATTTTTCGGTGTGGTATCTCTGTGCCAGCTCATATCTGTGCATACTCAAAGATTGGCCAGTGTACGGAAGTATTTTTTTTTTTGCCATGGGTGTGACTGTACTTAAAAACACCAGTATTTAGCCAGAAAAAAAAACAGGGCACACCTTTGTCGTACTGGCATCTCCGTGCCAGCTCATATCTGTGTGTGCTCAAAGTTAGGGCAGTGTACGCCATTTTTTTTCCCCTGGGTGTGACTGTACTTAAAAACCCAGTATTTAGCCAAAAAAAACAGGGAACATATTTGTCGTACTGGTATCTCCATGCCAGCTCATATCTGTGCGTGCTCAAAGTTTGGGCAGTGTACGCCATTTTTTTTTTGCCCTGGGTGTGAATGTACTTAAAAACACCAGTATTTAGCCAAAAAAACAGGGCACACATTTGTCATACTGGTTTCTCCGTGCCAGCTCATGTCAGTGCTTGCTCATAGTTTGGCCAGTGTACGGATCTTTTTTTTTTGCACTGGGTGTGACTGCACTTAAAAACAGCAGTATTTAACCAAAAAATTAAAAAAAAAACAGAGCACACATTTGTCATACTGGTTTCTCCGAGCCAGCTCATATCTGTGCGTGATCAAAGTTTAGCTAGTGTACGCCATTTTTTTTTTTTGCCCTTGGTGTGACTGTACTTATATACAGCATTATGTTGCATTATTTTAAAAAACAGGCCACATTTTAAAGTGGGGTCTATCTGTGACACGCCTCATACATCCGTATTCCATAAATTCTGGCATTTTAGGCCTAACTTCCCTTTTTTGGGCAGTCTGTCACTCTCGTTGTATCCATCAGTCTTTTTTATCCAAAAAATTTTAAAAATTAATACAGGCTAAGGCCTGGTATACCTGTGGTGGAAAAAAATTTTCTTGGCAGGCATACGTTAGATAGTTCTGTCTGCTATCCTGGTTCAACTCATTATTTATTGTATTCAAACAGTAACAAAAAACATAACCCACAAAATTAATTTAGTCTGTTATCTCAGGCTGAGGTCTGGTGTATCTGTGGTGGAAAAATCTTTTCTAGGCAGGCATACGTTGCATAGTTCTGTCTGCTATCCTGGTCCAACTGATTTCTTATTTTTTTCAAACAGTAGCAAAAAACATAACCCAAAAGATTAATACAGTCTGTTATCTCAGGCTGAGGCCTGATGTATCAGTGGTGTAAAAATCTTTGCTTTGCAGGCATACATTGCATAGTTCTGTCTGCTATCCTGTTTCAACTCATTTTTTATTGTTTTCAAACAGTAACAAAAAATATAACTCAAAAAATTAATACAGATGTATCAGTGGTGTAAAAACATTCGCTTTGCAGGCATACTGATCACATATACTTTTTCTCCAAATAAATCCATTTGTATTGAGCTTTTCAAATATTTCCATAGTTCATTTAAAATGTGCAAGGCAAGGGACGGGGAAGTGGACGTGATGTTTATGGTGAATGCAGAGGCCGCGGCCGTGGCGAAGCTGAAAGTGGGTCGCAGCAAAGACCCACATCTTAGTGTTCGACCTTCCTATCCCAGTTTCTAGGGAACTGCAGCACACCACTATTTAAGTCAGGGCAGTGTGAAACAGTTGTTAGTTGGATAGCGGATAATGCTTCCAGTCACTTAGCCACCACCACCATGTCTTCCACATGGTCAAGTCTGAGTAGCCGTGAGTGTGGACTGGATATTACTCACTCTGATCCTCCTTCCTACCACCATGCCGAGTGACCTGAAACAACTGATCCCACACTCGGACACTCCAAAGAGCTGTTCAGTTTTACATTTGGAGATTCATGCCTCTCACCCGCTCTACTTGAAGCAGAGCAAGGTGATATTCCATGTAGCATTGCACAAATCTTTGAGCAGCCACGGTCACATGAGGTGGACGATGATGAGACACAATTGCCGGAAAGTCAGGAGGAGGAGCAGTGTGCGGATGTGGAAGATGAGGAGGTGGATGACATAGTGACTGACCCAACCTGGCAGGAGGACATGCAGAGTGAGGACAGCACCACACATGGGGAAGGAGGCATATCACCCTAACAGGCAAGAAGAAGCAGTGTGTTGGCCGCAGACAGAAGGCGTGCTTCCGTTCCCCGTAAGACCAACAGGACGGAAGATGCCATTCCAACTGTTAGATCTTCTTAAGTCTGGTTGTTTTTTAAACACTGTCAAAGACACCCAAACAGGCCATTTGCAGCACTTGCCATGCCCGCATCAGCAGGGTCAGCAAAACTACTAGCCTGACTACCACCAGCATGATTAAGCACATGGCAGCAAAGCACCCGACTTTGTGGGCCGAACCCCAGGCTCCAGGAACACTGTCTGCAGGTGACAACACTGCTTCTTCTACTGTTTTGCATAGAAGCCAATCCCCAGATCACCATGCCTGTGAAGATGACTCGGGCCCTGCACCTGTTGTTGCCCACAGTCAACCAGCATCATCATCAAGCCGGTTCTCATCCTTGTCCCAGCCCAGCCTTCAGTTGTCTATACCACTGTTGTGTTTCGGTAACTGAGGAGTGCAGGAAAAAAGGCAATACACCAGAGAAGTTGGAAACTATGAGATTGCAGTACCCTGACTAACCACCGCAACTAGAGGCAGCCGTGGAGCGTTCCTACGATGGTCCTAGACGCCTCGTCACAGCCTGAGAAACTAACTATACCTACAGATAGAAATAGGAAAGCTATCTGCCCCGGAGCAGAACCCCAAAGTCAATAGGAAGCCCCCAAACATGTAATGGCGGTTAGACAAGAGGAAATACAAACACAGTAAGAAAATAGTATGAGCAAACGCTGGGGCCCAAACTAACTAAATAGAAAAGGATAGGAAGGGTACTTACTGCAATCTCTAAAAACCCTGAAAACAAACCAACAATACTAATTTCAAAATCACCTGAGGTCACACGACCTCTGCCACCTAAATTAGCTCTCTGGTGCAAAAAAGGAAAACAGCAGCCACTGAAAAAAACTGGAAAAAGCAAATGTAATTACATCAGTGGCTGTACAAAACTAAGAGGGCAAAAGCCCCCAGAAGGGACCAGAAAGTCCCCACAGAAAAGCAGGACAAAATACAAAACTGTAGCAAAAACACAAAATAAGAAAAAGTCTTATCTGGAAGCAGGAGATGCAGACTCGACACAGCAGGCTACAAGGGAAACTGGAAAGAAGGATTCAGACCAGAACAATTGATCACCGGCAAGCCTGATGGGGAAATGACTCCCTTATATAAGACCAATCCGTGGCACCTGATACCCAGTCTTCACAATCCTCAATAGTACCGCTTGTAACCACCAGAGGGAGCCTCTGCCCAGAACTCATCCCAAACCAATTCACAACAACCACAGTCATTGAAACGCAAGCGGAAATACCCAGCCAATGCCCCACAGGCCACAGTACTAATTCAAACATTTCTCATCTGCTTGCACTCGAAATGTTGCCTTTCCAGCTCATTGAGACGGAAACTTTCCGCAACCTGATGGCGGTGGCCGTCCCAAGGTACTCGGTCCCCAGTTACCCCTATTTCTCCCGTTGTGCCGTACCGGCATTACACCAGCATGTGTTCCATAACATTACCTGTGCCCTCAACAATGCTGTTACTGGGAAAGTCCACCTAACCATGGATATGTGGACAAGTGCCTGTGGCAGGGACCGTACATCTCACTGATGGCACACTGGGTTAACATAGTGGAAGCCATGACCCAGTCGGACCTTGGGATGGAACATATCCTTCCCACGTAGAGGGTCCTATGTCAATCAGGGTTGCCCCCACAGTCTACAGCTCCTGCACCTCCTCCTCTTCTTCTGCCTCCATCTCATAAATGAACACATGAACACATCAGTCAGAAACTGGAAGTACTGCAGCACTGCCTCAGCCAAGCAGCAACAGGCTGTGCTGAAGCTAATCTGCATAGGTGACAAACCGCACGTTGCAGAAGAGTTGTGGACAGTGCTGAAAGAGCAGTCAGATATTTGGATGACTCCGCTGAACTTATAGCGAGGCATGGTCGTGTGTAACAATGGCCGGAACCTTGTGGCGGCTCTGAGGCAAGGTGAGCTCACACACGTACCTTGCCTGGCCCATGTGCTTAACTTCATGGTTCAACTGTTTCTAAAAAAGCTACCCGAAGCTGCCGGATCTGCTAGTGAAAGTACGCCGTCTGTCTGCCCATTTTAAAAAGTCAGCTACAGCTTCAGCCACACTTGCCGTGCTTCAGCAGCATTTTCAGGTTCCAGCTCACTGACTGGTGTGTGATGTCCTCACGCGTTGGAACTCTACACTGCATATGTTGGAAAGGATTTGTGAGCAGAAGAGGGGAGTTGTTGACTACCAGTATCAACAAGGCCATCGATATACAGTTCAAAATCCACACATAAGACCTCAGGAGTGGACATGGATGTCAGACCTATGGACCATCCTCCAGAACTTTGAGGACTGCACGAAGATGGTGAGTGGCGATGACGCCATAATTAGCATCACTATCCCGCTTATCAGCATTCTGAAAACCTCTCTGCTCACAATTAAAGATGATGCATTGCAGGCAGAGCATGAGGACACAGAGCAAGGAACTTTACAGGGTGATTACACTCAGCCCAGCCTCATGTCATCGCAACATAGATTGGTCGACAATTGGTAGAGGAGGAGGAAGAACATGAGGTACTTTCATGGGCTATAGACGGTACTACAAGCATAGCTGTCATACCATCTGTTCAGAGGGGATGGCCTGAGGACAGGGAGGAGGATGAGGAAGAGGAGGACAGCATTGTCAGTCATCCTTTTGGTGAGTACACAGAAGTCTTGCTTGTTAGTAGTCTGGCACGCATGGCTGACTTTATGTTGCCCTACGTTTCCCGTTACCCTCGCATTATAAACATTTTCGGTGACACTCATTACTGGTTGGTGACACTTCTAGACCCACACTACGAGGAAAACTTACAATCTCTTCTTCCAGAGGCAGTCAGATGTACAAAAATGTTGCTGTACCAGAGGAACCTTGTAGCGGAATTACTACAAAAATTCCTATGTAAGAATGCAGGCAGCAGACGTCAGAGTTTGTTGTACAGCCAAGGAGTCCAAGCAAGAGAGACAGAAGTAGAATCCAGCTCAGGCAGGGAAACAATGGCACAGTTCTGGGACAGTTTTCTCAGACCCTCCCATCGTGCCGCCACAGAGGCAAGGGGTGAAGCCATAAGAGGTGCAATGTTTGGGAAAATGTTGAGGGAGTACCTTGCAGATTGTACAAATGTCCACCATGATTCCTCTTTGCCTTTTCATTATTGGATAGCCAAGCTGTACACGTGGCATGAACTGGCTCTCTATGCCTTGGAGGTCCTGGCCTGCCCTGCTGCTAGCGTTCTGTCAGAGCGGGTTTTTAGTGCCTCTTGTGGAATTATAACAGATAAGCGCATCCGCCTATCAACTGACAATGCTGACAGGCTGACTCTTATAAAAATGAACAAGGGCTGGATTGGGCAAGACTTCTGTACACCAACAAATGCAAACAGGAAAACATAACCTCAAATACATTGTCTTTTTTGTGGAGGTGCATTCTCATGCACCTCTTCACAACCACACATGGGTATCCGCTTCCTCATTTGGACTGTTTGGTGTTATGCTCCTCCTAATCCTCATCCTCATCATCCACAGCCAGAACAACAACAGGGTGAACGTATTCCGTGATGCCAAAGTCAATCAACTTTTTGCAAGGGTATTTTTATGATGCCCATTACGAATTTGAAAACAAAAGAAATGTTACTCCACCAGGGTGAAATCTCATAAAAATGACATGTACGTATATTCTTCCCATTAATTCTTCTATTTTCCATTTTTTCCTATCTGTGGAACATCCTCTTCTGACCTACTGTATTCCTCTCCAATATAAAAATTGTGAAATCCTATTATATTTTATTTTTATTTATATCCCTGTCTCTGAGCTGTTACTAGGGACATACATATCTCGTTGGACACATTCTGGCTTCATATCTATGAAACTGTGTTCGCCCCTTCCTTTTGTTATTTTCTTTCATAGGTGGATTCACATTTTTTTTTTGTTTCTCAGTCTCATTTATCAACAATGTCTCCTCATTGTCCGCCACTAGATGACTAGGGTTAACGTATTCTTTGCTGCTACAAGCAGTCCAATTTTTGGCAAGGGTGTCTATGATGTCCATAAAATATTTTTGAAAATTTTACTCCCCCAGGGGGAATTGTTTGCCAGCCGATACACTAAGTGTATTGGCATTCCGAGTCTAGGAGACCCTTTAAATTGGGCCTAGTTTTGAATCAGACCTTCCTCCACGTCTCATCAGCTGCTGGCAGTAGATCACCAGGGTTAACATGTTCCGTGCTGCTGTAGCCAGTGTCGAATTCCTAACAAGGGTGGGTGTTTTGCTGGGTGTAAAATAGTTGTTATGGAAAAGTTGGAGGTGAACCCCACAGGGGAATATGTTTACCAGGCCCAGCATCTTTGTGTATGGGCATTGCGAGTGTCGGAGACCAGCTCTTTTACCTTATTGGTAATATGTAGGTGTGAAGATGAAGAAGCTTGTGCCTTTGATGTGTTTATATTTATGGACGGTGCACTCCTCTTTAAACTTAGTTTTTCACGAGCATCCATCTGTTTGTTTGGTTTTCCTCCAACACTGGTCTGCTTTCTGTAATTCAGCATCTCACGAACATGTTGCACTTTGCCCTTTATACAGACACGTGCAAGTTTGGCTACATGTTTTGGATGGACATTTCTTAGGCCGAGTCTCATATGCACACCTGTTACACCGATCTTCTCACAGGCATGAAACCGATTCTGGTACTTGATGGTGGCTAAACGACGAATCGTTGTAGCCTGTATCCTTGCTCTCATAGCTCCCATAGCCACTACTGTTATTAATAATTTACTTTCCCATTCCTGTCATCACTATGTCCCTTTTCCTGATCACTTCATCCAACTATTCGTCCGCCATATTTTTCCTAAAATACCTGCACCTTCTCAGCAGCAATTGTGTAGGAAAACACGTTACAGGTTTTCCAGATGTTTCTGATGCCCCTAAATAAATAATTTACACACTATGATCATATCTACCTGCAGGGGGAAATGTTTGCCAGCCAGTGTATGGGCATTCCAAGTCTAGGAGACCGGCTCCTTTACATTTGACCAACTTTTTCATCAGGCATTCCTTCATGGCTCATCATCCACCGCCACTAGATCACCAGGGTTAACGTGTTGCTACAGCCAGTGTCAAAATCCTAACAAGGGTGGGTGTTTTTTCTGGGTGTTAAATACTGGTTATGGAAAAGGTTGAGGTGTAACCCACAGAGGTAAATGGTGGCCAGCCAATACACTTAAGGTATGGGAATTACAAGTCTAGGAGACCGGCTCCTTTTTAATGGCACATTTTTTGTTAAGATGCCCTCCTCCATGTTTCTTCCAAGGGGGGATTGGGGTTATTGGAGTGCATATGACTTGGTAGCAGGGTAGGCCTTGTAGACAATGCATAAGAAAAGGGAATGGGAGGACAAAATGAATAATGTGGAGTGGATTTTCCTGGGTCCATCCAGTACCTGTGTTCAAAGGCTTATTGGGGTTCATATGACTTGGTAGCAGGGCAGGCCTTACAGTCAATGCAAATAAAACAGAATGGGAGGACAAAATGAATAATGTGAAAGGGATTTTTCTGGGCCCATCCAGTATGTGGGTTCAAAGGCTTTTTCGGGTGCATATGACTTGGTAGCAGGGCAGGCCTTGCAGTCAATGCAAAAAAAAACAGAATGGGAGGACAAAATGAATAATGTGAAGGGGTTTTTCTGGGCCCATCCAGTATGTGGGTTTAAAGGCTTTTTGGAGTGCATTTGACTTGGTCGCAGGGCAGGCCTTGCAATCAATGCATAAAAAACTGAATGGGAGGACAAAATGAATAATGTGAAGGGGATTTTCCTGAGCCCATCCAGTGTGTGGGTTCAAAGGCTTTTTGGGTGCATATGACTTGGTAGCAGGGCAGGCCTTGCAGTAAATGC
>VIAB01006692.1:31455-42029 GCA_009801035.1 Oophaga pumilio | reverse complement strand
CCTAAATAGGCACTGTAAGCAGTTTATACCTTGTGGGAATAAAATAAAAGACATGAAATAGGAAAAACCCAATGTGGCTAAACAAAGAAATAAGAGGAGCAATTAACAGTATAAATAAAACATTTAAATCACTGAAGCAGGATGGCACCGTTGAAGCTCTTAAAAACTATAGGGAGAAAAATACTTTATCTAAAAAACTAATTAAAGCTGCCAAAAAGGAAACAGAGAAGCACATTGCTATGGAGAGTAAAACTAATCCCAAACTGTTCTTCAACTATATCAATAGTAAAAAAACTTATAAGTGAAAGCGTAGGCCCCTTAAAAAATTGTGAGAAAAGAATGGTTGTAGATGACTAGGAAAAAGCTAATATACTAAACACCTTCTTCTGCACGGTATTCACGGTGGAAAATGAAATGCTAGGTGAAATGCCGAGAGACAAAGAAAACCCTATATTAAGGGTCACCAATCTAACTCAAGAAGAGGTGCGAAACCGGCTAAATAAAATTATAATAGATAAATCTCCGGGTCCAGATGGCATACACCCACGAGTACTAAGAGACCTAAATTGTAATGCAACTGCGGTGCAGTTGCATGCAACCTCCACCAGGGGGCGCTGGTAAGGGAAAAAGGGTTGCACTCACTGTGTAGCACCACAGTGCAGACGTGCAGGCCGCCACTAGGAGGTGGCAGAGTAGTCAGACAGGCCAGGTCAGCAACAAACAGGAAGACTTAGTGCCAGAGGTCACAGCAATGCACGTGGTCAGAGACAAGCCAGAAGTCAGAGCCAGATGGGAACGCGGTATCCAAAATGTGAGATGGAAAGGGTAGTCAGGGTACAAGCCAGTGAGTCAAAATCCGGTCGGTAACATAGTATCAAAGACAGAAAAACAGGAGGCGGGGTTCAGAGTTCAAGCCGAGTCATACACTGTACGGAAACCACCAAATGTACACAAAGTCAGGGATAGGGAACAGGTCAGACACAAATACGGGAAGTCAGAGGCAGAAGGATCACTAGGGTATACGGGTTAGCTGCTCCAGCATGAAAGCATGAACTATCACTGACATTGGTCAGCAGGCCACAGCAGACTGAAATAGACCCACAGAACCCAAAACGAGGCAGAGAAGGTTAACCCTCGCATGACCAGACCGGGGAGAGGATAGCAGAAAACAAACCCTGGACTGGATCATGACATAAGTAATGTAATAGACAAACCATTATTTCTTATATCTAGGGACTCTATAGCAACAGGGCCTGTTCCACAGGACTGGCGCATAGCAAATGTGGTACCAATATTCAAAAAGTGCTCTAAAAGTGAACCTGGAAATTATAGGCCAGTAAATCTAACCTCTATTGTTGGTAAAATATTTGAAGGGTTTCTGAGGGATGTGTAGGGGTTTGACTCGCTCAGCTGCGATGGCAGGTAATCAGGAGGCACGTTCCTTTCAAAAGTTCATCGGGTTTATTGCTCCACAAACCCACAAAGCAAAATACAGTACACTTGTCCAGTACTTCAGGCTCGGTCCTGGAGCCTCAACACACACAGGAGGCTTCCACCTCCCCACATACAGCCCATGTGTTCAGCAGTAGTCTACTTTATATAGCTAACACCCACAGCTAGCACATATCACATGACTAGTCATGTGGTAGTGACATCACCACAGGTCCTAGACACATATATAGGTATGGTGATGCCCCTACCCAGGGCTGAGCTACATGGGCAGCCCGACCCTCCCATCTCTCAGTGCTGCCCGTAACCCGGACCCAAGTGTAATAAATGACCCCTTAGTGCTTACGTGCACTAAAGAAAACACTCCGGGTTACATCACAGGGAACTGCCATCCCTGTGATACATACCTCCCATTCACTATGCGACCATTAGTATCGCTACACACCTCCCCCCTCTGCTTAAAGCTGTGTGGCTTGGCACTTTCCATTACCCGACCAGAGACTCTTCTCGGTCATCTCCGACAGTTAAACCGTCTGTCAAAGTCGGGCCCTGCTACTGAACCGTTTTGTAGGCGTTGGTCATCCGACTCCGTCACGTTCTTTGATAGCGAAGCCCCCTTGTCAGACCACCCGCATCCTCAGCGTTCAGTACGGCGTCGCAATTCCCTTGCACCCATACGTCCTGTCTGGTCTGACTCTGTCATTTCGTCCACTACAGGGTCTCCTGCTTAGGCCATTCAGCCCTGAGTTAACTGAGGTATCACTACTTCTACCTCTCACATCAGGCCACCTATGTCCTGTATTAGCTCCAGCTTGAGGACTTCCACTCTTAAGCGAACCTCTTCGCCTCTCTATACCGCGGGTTGAAGGTGGCGGCCATCTTCTTCCCATTTCTTGCAGCTCTCTGTTGATCTGCTCCTTCTCAAGTCTTAGCTGCTTTACTTCTTTCAGGTACGACACGCGATACTCCAGGAGCATCCGGATATTCCCAAGGCTCTCCATGGATCCGACAATAAGGAATGGAACCATCCCATCTTCACCCACGACCTGGGCTTCGTCATCAGCTGGAATCCTCACTCTCATCACACCGGACCTATTCACCATATCTTGCATCACTTTCTCAAGTCTTCCAATGACTTTCCTCATCAGACCTCTGGGCACTTGTACTGTGTCTTCCACCAATCCAAGCCAACTGAGCTTTTCTTGCTTGCTCCAGATGTCGAGCAGCTTCCTTATTCCTTCACATGATCATTTGTTTCGTTCGGAAGCATTGTAGATGCATATCTCTCAGGACAGCAACCCGCTTCACTGTGACTTCCCTAGTTGACAGTATGACCAACTGCTTCATCTCTGGTGCCCAGTTCACACTACATGCTTCTATTGCTTTTCTGAAGGCCTCATGCACATCCTCAATGGCACATGCTTCTCGCATGTCTTCGGGTACCTCTATTATACACTTGAAAAGCGAAGTGTCCCCTTCTTGAACATACTGTTGGACCTCCTCGTCCTGAGCGTCAGCAAAGTTTTCCAAGACATCGACATTTCTTGTGTGGCCATCTGTGCGGCACTTCCCCTGTTGGATTTCTTTCTCCGTCGAGGCCCCTTCTTTGGTCAGCCTCTCCAGCTCACTCTCCTTCATTGCGATCAGATTAGGAGAGCTCGAGAGTTCGATTTCCCGGTCATCTGTGTATTTCTGGAGCTGGACATCAGCCTCCTTCTCTATCTTGAACTCTTGGAGAACTTTATCTAGCTCCTCTGCCAAACAGTGACGCTCATCCTCTCTCCGGAGAAGCTCCTGCTGATGCTTCTCTTGGGCCTCTTTGAGCACCTTCGTATCTTTCAATAGAGCCTTGTTCATAGTCTGACACACTGACAGATGACCTCTGAGCTTAGAGACTTTCTTCTCCAGCTCCTCCACTCTGTGCTCAATCACTTGTCTTAGGACCTTTTCTCGCTCGACTGTCTCTTTCACTGTCTCTTTAAGCAGCTCTATCTCATGGTCCTGCTCTCTTTTAGCAGCACATGTCGCACCATCACTTCTTTAATTAAATTTTCTGATGGGCTCTCTTGCCCATCCATACTCTGCCTCTTCAGAGTTCCGCTTGTTCCTGCATCCGCAGATTCAACTGTCTCTCGACTCTCGATAACTTGAGAGAACTCCAGCTCTTCAGCATCTGGTACTCTGGAGTCTTCATCATACTAAGCCATTTCACCCTTTCCAGGCATTGCAGATGAGGGTCTACTACAGGTCTGTTCTAATTCCAGCCCTACCTCTGGGCTGGGATTTGTCAGAGATAAAGTGGCCTCCTTATCAAGGACAGTAACCTGATCTGTACCTGAGCCTGACTCTTCCTCATCATTTCTCAGAGGGTGTTGCCTGTCCCGCCTTTCCGCGGCCCCTGCGGCAAGAGGAAGATCTGCCTTTTTTTCTCGGCTCCACCTTACTGCACTCGCTTTCCCTTGCGTTTGAGTCACAGTCTGCATAGGAGTCACTCCCACTCCCCCTGTCATTCTGGAACAGCAAGTCCCCACTTAAACAGGTGTCGGACCCTATTCCTGGAGCTACCCCGTTTCCCACGGTCCCGCGTTTTGTCACCCCAAAGTCCCCGAGTTGGTCTGACCCACACTTTCTTCCGGTCAACTGTAACTCGGGACTATCGACATTAGGTGTCACTATATCCTTTTTATACACCCCATCACCCGGAACCACTACAGCCACCTGCTCTGGTGGGGCTCCCTTAGGGTCATTTCTTCTCTCCTCTGAGCAACCCCACACTTCATCAACTTCCCATGCATCCTCAAAGAGCACAAAGTCCCGGCCCTTCTCAAAGGGGTACAATACATTCAGTGGTATACCACCATCTTGACCCTCGACATTTGTGGACATATCAAGCATCACTCTGTCCACCATATAGTCCACAGTGAGCACACGGATGCAGCAAACCTTGACCTTTTTCTCGGTCAGACAGAGAACGAGAGGAATTCCTGTCAGAGTCACCTGACTCTTTGAGTCCAGCCGTCCAGAGACTCCTTCACGGTGTAACATCACGGTATACACCTGTAGCCTGTCGTCGTACGGAAAGTCTATGCCGCACTCAGAATAAGTCAGACACAAACACCGCTGTTCGTCAGACATGTCCACTGAGGTAACCAGTGCCGCCCCTTTTGGAAGCTCTGCCCCTTTTTGGGCCACCATCCCAATTTGGGTTACTGCCCTCTTTTGGGACTCTGCCCCCTTTTGGGCAACTGTTCTGAGTTGGGCTACCACCCTCTTTTGGGACTACGCCCCGCCCACTTTTGGGCACCCATCCCTGATTGGATTACAGCCTCCTTTTGGGACTCCACCCCCTTTTTGGCAACCATCCCTGTTTTGGGTCACCGCCCCCTTTTGGGACTCCACCCCTTTTAGGGACACCACCCCTCTCTGGGTTACACACTGTGGACTCCCCTACGGCTCTACCAGACCCCAGTTCGCACAGACCCTTTTGTCTCTTTGGGGCTGGTACTGTTCCTTTAAGAGGTCACCCACTCTGGACCTCTGATGTCCTTATGGCACCTCACCATCTCCTACTGGCAGTGCCACAACTCCTGCTGTAGCCACAACAGCCGGCACCTCCGGCTGCCGCTCACAAGCCACTGCTGCCACTGCAGCTCCTGCTGCTGCAGAACCTCTTGCTGTAACTTGCCACTGCAGCTCCCACTGCTGCAAGTCCCTGCACACCTCCGCACCGCAGACTTCGTGGACCCGCCGATCAACAGCCAGCTGCTTGTCCCCTTCGTGGCCCCGCCAAGCCACAGCAAGTTGAGACAAATAAAAACAAAAAAAACTTTGTGACCCCGCCGAGCCACAGCAAACACCTCACACGTGTTTTATAAGAAAAAAAAACAGTCTCTCACTGACCCGTCAGCACAACACAGACTCCTGTTTGTTACACTCTCGGCCACACAGGTTCCCCTGACACCTCTTCTCCTCAGAGGCATCCCACAAACGTCTCTTCCTGACCCCGGTCATCACAACACGGATTCCATTCCGTTACCTGTTGGTGTCAGCCACACAGGTTCCCGGACACCTCTCCACAGAGGTCTCCAATAACATTTTCTCAATGACCCCGGTCAATATAACACTCACGGTTTTCAAGACCGTCCACTCCTCTTCTGGCTCCTGATTCTCAGCACTGCAACATGTGCTCCTTGAACCGTTGCCCACATTCTAGCACCAATTGTGGGGGTTTGACTCACTCAGCTGCGACGGGAGGTAATCAGGAGGCATGTTCCATTCAAAAGTTCATCGGGTTTATTGCTCCACAAACCCACAAAGCAAAATACAGTACACTTGTCCAGTACTTCAGGCTCGGTCCTGGAGCCTCAACACACACAGAAGGCTTCCACCTACCCACATGCAGCCCATGTGTTCAGTAGTAGTCTACTTTATATAGCTAACACCCACAGCTAACTCACATCACATGACTAGTCATGTGGTAGTGACATCACCACAGGTCCTAGACACATATATAGGTATGGTGATGCCCCTACCCAGGGCTGAGGTATTTGGGCAGTCCGACCCTCCCATCTCTCAGTGCTGCCCGTAACCAGGACCCAAGTGTATTAAATGACCCCTTAGTGCTTACGTTCACTAAAGAAAACACTCCGGGTTACATCACAGAGAGCTGCCATCCCTGTGATACATACCTCCCATTCACTATGCGACAATTAGTATCGCTACAGATGTTATTCTGGATTATCTGAATGAGAATAACTGTTTAACTCCATATCATCATGGGTTTATGAGGAATCACTCTTGTCAAACCAATCTAATCAGTTTTTATGAAGAGGTAAGCTATAGACTGGACCAAGGTGAGTCATTGAATGTGGTATATCTTGATTTTTCCAAACCTTTTTGATACTGTGCCACACAAGAGGTTGGTTCACAAAATGAGAATGCTAGGTCTGGGGGAAAATGTGTGTAAATGGGTAAGTAACTGGCTTAGAGATAGAAAGCAGAGGGTGGTTATAAATTGTATATTCTCTAACTGGGTCACTGTGACCAGTGGGGTCGGTGTTGGGACCTACTCTCTTCAACATATTTATTAACGATCTGGTAGAAGGTTTACACAGTAAAATATCGATATTTGCAGATGATACAAAACTATGTAAAGCAGTCAATACTAGAGAAGATAGTATTCTGCTACAGATGGATCTGGATAAGTTGGAAACTTGGGCCGAAATTTGGCAGATGCGGTTTAACAATGATAAATGTAAGGTTATACACATGGGAAGACGGAATCAATATCACCATTACACACTGAATGGGAAACCACTGAGTAAATCTGACATGGGGAAGTACTTGGGGATCCTAGTTAATGATAAACTAACCTGAGCAGCCAGTGCCAGGCAGTGGCTGCTAAGGCAAACAGGATCATGGGGTGCATTAAAAGAGGTCTGGATACACATGATGAGAGCATTATACTGCCTCTGTACAAATCCCTGGTTAGACACTACATGGATTACTGTGTACAGTTTTGGGCACCAGTGCTCAGGAAGGATATAATGGAACTAGAGCGAGTACAAAGGAGGGCAACAAAATTAATAAAGGAGATGGGGGAACTACAATACCCAGAGAGATTAGCAAAACTAGGATTATTTAGTCTAGAAAAAAGAAGACCGAGGGGCGATCTAATAACCATGTATAAGTATATAAGGGGACAATACAAATATCTCTCCGAGGATCTGTTTATACCAAGGAAGGTGATGGTCACAAGGGGGCATTCTCTGCGCCTGGAGGAGAGAAGGTTCTTCCACCAACATAGAAGAGGATTCTTTACCGTTTGGGCAGTGAGAATCTGGAATTCCTTGTCTGAGGAGGTGATGATGGCGAACTCAGTCGAGAGGTTCGAGATAGGCCTGGATGGCTTCCTGGAGCATAACAATATTGTATCTTACAGTTATTAGGTTCTTTAAAAGAACGTAGATCTAGGGATTTATTCTGACGGAATATAGGCTGAACTGGATGGACATGTCTTTTGTCGGCCTTCCTAACTATGTTACTATGTCTCCTAAGGGGTAAAAAGTAAAAAAAAAGTTTAAAAAAATTAAACAAATTAAAAAAATACAAAAGTTCAAATCACCCCCCTTTTGCCCCATTCAGAATAAAATAATACTGATAATAATAAATACACGTTTGGTATGGCAGCATTCAGAAAGGACTGATCTATCAAAACATAAAGTAAATTAATCCAATTGGTAAACGGCGTAAAGAGAAAGGAATCAAAACACCAGTATTTTTTTGACCCTTGCAATATTGCAATAAAATGCAATAACAGGTGATCAAAACATTGTATCTCCCTGTGAGGGGTTGACACGCTTAGCTGCTTCTTCAGGTAGTCACAGGAACGCTTGGCTAGTGAAACACCTGCTGGTTTATTAAATTCAGCATAAACCCAGGCAGGATCCAAGAAAACAAAAGCAGAGCCTTCCTGGCTTATCGGAAAAACAAAACAAACAAAGTGCAACAGAGTCCTTGCTTTGCAGGTTCCACCTCCAGACACCAGCAATGTCCTCCAGTCCTCCTGCAGCCACGTGGGAGTGTTCCCTCTCCCAACACACACACAGACTGTCTCTCATATCCAGGTATTTAAGCAGGACCATGTGATGATCACATCACCGCGGGTCCTACTAGTACACATGCCGGTGTCGGATCTGCAAGAGGGGATACGGTGAGTATCCTCCCACCCACGCTATGGGTGCTCACATAAAACAAGCCCATTGTAACTTTAAGATTAACCCTTTCAGCACTAAGCGTGCTGGAGGCAAAAATAATCTGGTTCTACATCACTGACTGTAGTATACGCAGTGACACGTATCTACCTTCATACACTGTGCCAGTGACCCTGTCACATATTCTCCCTTCTGCCGAAAGCCAGGGGTGTTGGCGCCTTCAGACACTAAGCAGGTAATTCGTGAGAGAGCATCTGCGTTGCCATGTAACTTCTCTGGCCTATGGTCTACGTGAAATACGAAGTCTTGAAGGGCTAAGAACCACCTAGTCACTCTGGCGTTCTTACCCTTCTTCTCTCTGAACCATCTCAGAGGGGCATGGTCCGACACTAATTTAAACCTACGGCCTAGCAGGTAGTATTTCAGTGTGTCTATGGCCAACTTTAAAGCCAAACACTCCTTCTCAACTATTGCATAATTCTTCTCACAAGAAGAGAGTTTCCGGCTGAGGTATAGGACAGGATGCTCTTCTCCATTGATTTCCTGTGACATCACAGCTCCTAACCCAACTTTCGAAGCACCGGTCTGGACCAAAAATTCTTTGCTAAAGTCTGGTGCGACCAGAACAGGATGCTTGCAGAGAGCCCGCTTGAGATCTTGAAAGGCCATCTCTGTATCAGGAGTCCATTTCACCATTGTCGACTTGGTGCCCACAAGAAGATCCATTAGCGATGCGGCGATTATGGCAAAGTTCAGGATAAAACGCTGGTAACATCCCACAATCCCAAGAAACGTCCTCACTTGTTTCTTGGATAGCGGTTGCGGCCACTTCTGAATTGCCTCTATCTTATGCAGCTAGGTCTTGAACTCACCTCTCCCGATGATGTAGCCTAAGTACCTTTGTCTCCTCCTCCCTATGGCACACTTCTTTGGATTTATAGTAAATCCCGCTTTCCTCAATGCATCGAGGATCAGACGATCCTTCACCTTGTACTTTGGGCAGATGCGAGCTCCAGTCAGGCCTAAAGTAGGCTGCGGCATATTTATTATGTGGAGCCAAGATTCGATCCATCGCCCTCTGGAGGGAAGCTGGGGCCCCCTGCAGTCCGAAGGGTATCCTGGTGTATTGAAAACACCCATCCGGCGTCGAGAATTCCATTTTCTCCTTTGCGCTTTGGGACATAGGGATCTGCCTGTACCCCTTTGTCAGGTTGAGGGTTGTGATGTACTTTGTGGGTCCAAGTCGCTCAATGAGTTCATCCATGCGGGGCATCGGGTACGCGTCAAAACGGGACACCTCATTGAGCTTGCGGTAGTCATTACAAAACCGCCATTCACCATTGGGCTTCGGTATGAGGATGATGGTACTTGACCAGCCACTTCTTGATTCCTCTATCACGCCAAGGTCCAGCATTCTCTTCACATCCTTGGAGATTATCTCCCATCGTGCTTCAGGGATTCTGTAGAGTTTGAGGTTTACCCTTACATGCAGCTCCGTTAACACAACGTGTTACACAACCTGTGTGTGCCCTGGCAGCTCCGAGAACAGGTCATGGTTCCACTGCAGCAGTTCTCAACATTGTTGCTTCTGGGCCTGCATTAGTGTCTCCGCCATGACGACCTCCTGGATCTTGGCTTTGGGACTGGCCTCCAGGCAAGGAGCTTCCAGTGAAACAACCTACATAGCTCTCCTATATGAAGATGCAACTTCGTAAACATCAAAAAGAATATTTAACCTATAAAGATATAGTCTTATTGCAATGCATAATAAAAAAATATCCATATATTCTCTGTAGCGTATAGACTATATAAATCATCCAAAGAAGCAAAAATTATGAAAATATCAAACTTTATTAAGCTAATATCAAAAGGTGTTGACTATAAAAAAAAATTGCATAACAGAAGGGTGTGAGAAGCAAAAGGACAAACAGACAATAAATCTGTAGCAGTATTATTATTATTAATATTTATATTATAGCGCCATTGATTCCATGGTCCTGTACATAAGAAGGGGTTACATACAAATTACAAGCTTAAGCATGGATATCTGCCACTTTCAAAATCCTAAATAGGAAATCTGATATAAGGAACCTAAATATACATGACATCATAAAGAATGAAAGAGGAAGCTATTCTACCATAAAAATAAATAATTTTATTGATGAAACATTAAAAAAAAATTTCACAAAAAATGTAAAAATGGAGGCTACCAAATGCAACTAAAACAGTCACTGGAGGAGAATTTCACTGACCCACTATGAATATAAACTATATGAAATTCCAATCAATTCATTGCAAGAACAAAAATATATCTTATAGAAATAAACTGCAAACAGTGCAACTCTGAGCCGGAAGACCAGCTTCTAACCAAGTCAAAATAGTAATGTCACTCATAAAGATACAATCAATTCA
>VIAB01006691.1:13496-30606 GCA_009801035.1 Oophaga pumilio | reverse complement strand
TGTCATTCTCAAAACTTTTGGCCATGACTGTAGGTTACTGAGCACTATCCTGCTGACAGATTCCCTATAAACAAAATAAAAAAAAAAAAAATTAGCAAAAAAATTTTGAACTAGCAGAAATGCGATCAAACAGTTGAATTGACCCAAAAATGTTATGGATAGTTTGGTATCGCCATAATTGTTCTCACCTGGAGAATCAGGTTCTCAGATCATTTTTACAACGCGGTGAATGCTGTAAAAATAAATCCCAAAACAATAGCGATTGCCCGGTTGGGAAAGGGTTAATGACGAGCATGCTGGACATCTGCTCCATTCTTTCCCTATGGGGCGGCCGAGCACTGAGCTCTGCTATATCCATCAGAAGCATAGAGAATGTATGGAGTGGCATTCGGGGGGCCCGATCTACTCCATTTTGCCAAGTTTAAGACCCCCACCAATCAGCAAGTTACCGCCTATTTTAACAGACAACCCCTTTAAATGGCAGCACTCAACTCATTGGGAATTGCATGTTTTTGTGTGCACTGGGCTCCCCCTAGTGGTGGACGCAGGCATTTAGAATTTTATCATAAAATTGGTGGTCTTAAAGAGGTCAGCCGTGGGCCCCTATATAGATGCACTCTGACTGTTTGTTGGGTACTTTACTTTTTCGTTGCTAATAATTACAGATTACCTAAAAAATAAAAATAGACTCTCCCCACAAAATTACCAAATAAGACTGGTAAACTGACTGTAAGACATCCCCACCTTAATCAAGGCATCATCAGTCAGCAAAGTTGAAGCAGTTTAAGGCCGGTTTCACACGTCAGTGGCTCTCCGGTACGTGTAGTGACAGTTTCCACGAACCGTGTGTTCGTGTGCAAAACACAGAGACACGTCAGTGTTCGTGGGAGCGCACGGACCGTAAAACGTGCTGTACACGTGCACACGGAGAATAGTTCACACTGTCCTTCGTGCGCACGGACGGCTACAGTAAGCGCTGTCCCCTGCCTGTGGTGCTGAAGCTGCTTGTCGTTATTCTCCCTGCTCTGCCGGCAACAGCGAGCAGGGAGAATAAATGAAAAACCCAATGTGGAGTACCCCTTAGTTTTTGAACCAACCCGGCAAAACTATACAGCTGCGGGCTGCTATTCTCAGGCTGGTAAGGGGCCATGAATATGGGCCCCCCCATCTAAAAATAGCAGCCCGCAGCTTCCCAGAAAAGGCGGATCTATTAGATGCGCCTATTCTGGAGCTTTGTCGGGTTCTTCCCACTTGCCCTGTAGCGGTGGCAAGTGGGGTTAATAAGGGGTTAATGTCACCTTTCTATTGTAAGGTGACATTAAGCCCGGCTTAGTAATGAAGAGGTGTCAATAAGACACCTCTTCATTACTAACCCTGAATAAACCAATTTCTCTGCCACTTATGAGACAAAGAAAAAGAGCAAAGAACATGATATTTATAAAATCACTTTTTATTAACATCAATAGAACAAAATCCAAAAAGTTTTTATATGAAAGGTGCAAGATAAAAATGAGGGAAGGTGAAAAAACTCCCTAATTGTCAGTATAGCTGCATGGTAAAGACCAATGGACGGAATCCCCACTTCACATGTTCGTTACGCTGCTAGGATCCAGGTAAAGACTCCAATGATTTCCGTGGTCTGATATGTTTCTATGAGGTATACCTTTTGCTCATAAGGTGCGATACTCTGGGTGAATTTTAATGCCCTATTGGAGATGGTCACTGGTTATGACTAAGGTCACATTAAACTATGAAGATTTCATGGGATTACACTCCTATGAGATTGCACCTGAGATTCTGATACAGGTGCGACTTTCCTCTATCCCTTATGTTTAACTGTTGTTATGAGAGGTTAATGAGGGTTAGCTGTACGGGATTTATTTATTTATTTATAAGCATTCAAAGCAATTGGTCCTTTTTGCAGATTAATGGAATCTGGTAGTCATGTGGTCTTTACCATGCAGCTATACTGACAATTAGGGAGTTTTTTCACCGTCCCTCATTTTTATCTTGCACCTTTCATCTAAAAATTTTTTGCATTTTGTTCTATTGATGTTAATTAATAAAATGTGATTTTATAAGTATCATGATCTTTGCTCTTTTTTTCTTTGTCTCATAAGTGGCAGAGAAATTGGTTTATTCACTGGTTATTGTCTTGAGCAAATACTCTTTTCTGAAAATTTGGCACATATTTGGGAGTATTCATTACTAACCTTATAGTAAATAAAGGGTTAAATAAACACACACACAATAAGAATAAAGTATTTTAATGAAAGAATACGCTACACAGTTGTAAAATCTTTATTACACTCCCATTCCATTATCGAAGCCCTCGATCTCCTGTAAAAAATATAAAATAAAAAAAAGCAAGAATATCCCATACCTGTCCGCTGTAGTCAGGTCCCACAGCGTAAATCCATCTCGGGGGTTAATCAGTTTACAGCCGGAGCGCTGCTAATGCAGCAGCACCAACTGTAAACTACTGGGGAGTGACTGGGAAGCAGCGCGCACAGGCTCAGTGACTGGGGGTGACGTCACTGAGCCTGTGCTCACTGACAGCTGAACTGTCACGTCAGCACCGTCATTTTCCCACGGTGCTGAGGTCACATGAGTTCAGCTGTCAGCGAGCACAGATTCTGATGTCACCACTTGTCACTGAGCCTGTGAGCGCTGCTCCCATTCATTCCCCAGTAGTTTAGTCAGAGCGGCTGCTGTTTTTAGGCCGGGTTGGTTCAAAACCTAAGGGGGACCCCAGGTCGGGTTTTTCATTTATTCTCCCTGCTTGCTGTTGCCGGCAGAGCAGGGATAATAATGACAGGGAGCTTCAGCACCACAGGCAGGGGACAGCGCTTACTGTAGCTGTCTGTGCAGTCCTGATGCGGCACACATGTGCCACACGGATACAGCAGGTATTTACACGGACATCTCCGGTACTGATTTTTCCGATACCGGAAATATCTTGACCCGAGAGACTGGCCTAAAGTAGTTTTCCAGGCGCACAGATTATGAAAGCAATGTAAAGACTATAATAAATGAAGAAACTTCAGAATTTACTTGGTATTAAAATTCTGTTCTGTTCCTGAGCTATCACACCTGATGCTGTGACCATCCAGCTCTTTCCAAGCACAGAGTAGAGCTCTCCAGTCTGTGCTTTGAGCAGCTCAGCTCTGATTGCTGATGTCATGGAGGGGGCATGGCCTCAGTTCCTCAGCAAGTTTACAGTGACTGAGGATATGCACAGGAAGGGACAAAGTGTAAGGTAGCACATACTAGTTTGAAGAGGAATGGTTGTAAGGTGATACGGGTCTGCAGTTTATCCACCTTGAGACTATTTAGGAGTCTCAGGATGGTGCTTTGGCGGTGGAGTGGGCGGCAAGAGTGGTTTGAGGAGTCATAACTGGTAGCACCATATCGTTATTTTTTTTTATTGTGCCTGTTTAAGGCTGGGCTCACACGTTGCGTATTTAACCTTAACCATTTAGATGCCACTGTCGATCAGAGCTCACCTATTAGTAGGTATCCATCATGCGTGGAGGGAGCTCAGCTTCCGAGTCCCCTCCACACATGTGGACAACCAAGCTTAGGAGACACAGTTGCTCAAAGTGTTAATGGGGTGTAGTCTAAGAGTACAAACCCTGTAACGTGTATCTTGTTCTTTCACATATAACAAGTAGCAAAGCAGGCTTTTTGTGAACATACCAGCCTAATAAGTCCTGGAACTGTCCCGATTCTCATGCGTTTACTCGACAGCCACAATTAAGTGGGAGGTTCCTTTTCATCAGCATTCTGCCAGCACTGTACGTGCTGGAACTTCTTTTTATTCACATCTCAACACGCTTTGCAGCTTCCATTGCCCATTGACTTAACTGCGCTAAAATAAAAGCCCACATCGGTTATGCCTGATTGTAGTGTGACAGACAGGAAAGCAGGAGCAGAGACAAAAACAAACACTTCTGTATCACTGTAAAGCGAAAACGACCCGCCCCCACTTCCTGTAAAGAGATAATGACCCGCCCCCACATCCTGTAAAGAGATAATGACCCGCCCCCACTTCCTGTAAAGAGACAATGACCTGTCTCCACTTCCTGTAAAGAGATAATGACCCGTCCCCACTTCCTGTAAAGAGATAATGACCCGTCCCCACTTCCTGTAAAGAGATAGTGACCCGTCCCCACTTCCTGTAAAGAGATAGTGACCCGTCCCCACTTCCTGTAAAGAGATAGTGACCCATCCTCACTTCCTGTAAAGAGATAATGACCCGCCCCCACTTCCTGTAGAGATAATGACCTGTCCCCACTTCCTGTAAAGAGATAGTGAACCATCCCCACTTCCTGTAAAGAGATAGTGACCCGTCCTCACTTCCTGTAGAGATAATGACCCGCCCCCACTTCCTGCAGATAATGACTTGTCCCCACTTCCTGTAAAGAGATAGTGAACCATCCCCACTTCCTGTAAAGAGAAAGACCCACCCGCACTTGCTATAGTTAAAGACCTGCTCCCACTTCCTGTAAAGATAGACATGCCACCCACTTCCTGTAAAGAGCAAAGACATGCCCCCACTTCCTGTAAAGAGCAGACACGCCCCCACTTCCTGTAAAGAGCTAAGACATGCCACCCACTTCCTGTAAAGAGCAGACATGTCCCCACTTCCTATAGACAAGCCCCCACTTCCTGTAAAGAGCAAAGACATGTCCCCACTTCCTGTAAAGAGCAGACATGCCCCCACTTCCTGTAAAGAGCAAAGACAAGCCCCCACTTCCTGTAAAGACACGCCCCCACTTCATGTAGACACACCCACAGTTTCTGTAGACACACCCACTTCCTGTAAGAAAGACCCGCTCTCACTTCTCATAATCAATCTAAAAGATGACAGCCTTTAAGTGCAGGGACCATTTATAGGTTTACACTGCACTTTTGCCGAATACAGGATAACCCAAACCACAAAACAGAACATTCAAGTTTTCATTTTTAGTTTTTTTTATTATTGTCGTTTCTCCATTACACGACGCATGGTGACAGTTTTACTTTCAGCCTCTTTCCGAGCAGTTAAAATTTATTTTTTTGGATTAAGTTCACTTTGAAAGTTACAGTCCGTAACCATCAAAAAACACGATATTCTTAAATTAAAACAACTACTTTAAAAGGTTACAAACAAATTATTTACAAAAAGCGGAACATATCCGTCCCATCTTCTCAGAGTCTCATGTCTCACAATCATACAAAAAACGCCATATAGACAGTAAATACATTAAAATCCGTAAAAACATTACAGACGTTACAGAAAGCTGTACAAAAATAAAAAAATTGTTTTTCTTTCTTTTTTTTTAATAAAAGCAGCTGAATTGTAGCAAAATGACAGTACAGAGGGGTTCACTAAACTCAGCTTTGGCTGACAAGCCTCCTACAAACACTAGTCGCCAGACAGAGCACATTATGCTGCATTGGTCTTTCATCAGAGGAGGAGGAAGGGTGGAGGTTCACCGGAGGCGGTCCCAGCGCCAGATGGTGGCGTCATCGCAAACCGCTATGAGGATGCTACTGTCTCTGCTGAAGCTCGTTTGTCGGATTGCAGCCGCGCATTTGGGATGAGTGAGAGTTGTGCACCTGTAAAGAGAGGATTATGGGTTACACGTATGCACACCTCATCTCAGGAGGCTCGGCAGTATGACCGGTCTTTAAGTGTACCCATCATTTCCAGTGACTTTTCAAAATAAGCTGTCATGGGGATATGTGTGTGTACAAGAGGAATAATACCATTTCTGGCCATTCGCTGCTGCTTTCTAGTGTTTTAGGTCATCGCAGAGCTGGGCTCACAGCTACGCTGCTCACAGCTGGACTCACAGCTACGCTGCTCACAGCTGGACTCACAGCTACGCTGCTCACAGCTGGACTCACAGCTACGCTGCTCACAGCTGGACTCACAGCTACGCTGCTCACAGCTGGGCTCACAGCTACGCTGCTAACAGCTGGGCTCACAGCTACGCTGCTCACAGCTACGCTGCTCACAGCTGGGCTCACAGCTACGCTGCTCACAGCTGGGCTCACAGCTACGCTGCTCACAGCTGGACTCACAGCTACGCTGCTCACAGCTGGACTCACAGCTACGCTGCTCACAGCTGGACTCACAGCTACGCTGCTCACAGCTGGATTGGATTCTAATACTTCCCACCTAATTTTCAGTCATCTCTGGGCTAGTAGGTGTAGACTAGCTGCTATGTCTCCCATACATAGCACACACAGACATGAGGGATCCGTTTCTCTCCTGTCTATATCTAGCACATGCTCAGAGAAGCAGCAGCCTCATGGAGGACATTATACATCAGTGTAGCCTACCCAACCGCGGAGCCACAAAAGCCAGCTGCGGAACCGTGAAACCCAGCCATGATCAGCGTAGCCGTGAGTCCAGCTGTGAGCAGTGTAGATGTGAATCCTGCTCTGGCATGACGTAAAATACTCACTTGAAAGTAGCTGTGTGATCTCTTTGTGTCTGTTTCTTCTTCCCCTCTTTTCCATACATTTCAATCAACAGCTGTAATCTGATCCCAGTCTCTCATTTTCACCATACCAATTTTTTTTTTGTGTTAATGTCAGGTTCAGGAGAGAGAAGTGGCTCATATCTGGAGAAAGCAACTTAGATCTCTCATAAGATACTAATGATGATTAACTTATGTGACGTTTGTTGAGACGACACTGCCCGTGTTTCTTGAGGTTTCTCTGGCCCTCCATTAACTAGTGCTAAGTGTTGCAAACAGAGGCAGTAGTGCTTGTCTGACAACTCTTACTTTGTTCTCTGCCTCTTTAGTCTTAAAGGGATTGTGTGGGTTGGTCAACTTGTTGCTGACATGGTTGGTCAAGAGAAATAAAGCACTGGTTGAAATTATTGGGTTGTCTGTACAAAGCCCAGATGAAACCGGTAAAGCGGTCCTTGGCAGCAGCTCTTTCCGCATGGCTAATATGACTGACTCCATCACCCTCTCCATTGTGTATGTCTAGCCCATATGTAAACTGATCATCTGAAGCAGAATAAACATAGCACCTATTCAGGAGATCGGTGATAAATGTATGATCAGTTGGGGGTCTCACTGCTGCTGAGACCCCATGTACTGCAACAACAGGAATCTCAAAGTCCTGAGTGTGAATGGACCTATAAGACGATGCGAGACCACATCTATCCACAGCTAAAAGGAATGTGTCACCACAACAGGACTTACTGTGAAAATCAGGGATTTGTGTTGTGCAAAAAAAAAAAACTATCACAATGTTTATTAAAAACAATAAATTCTGCAGTTTTCACACCAGTCTCTGGGCTTTTTTTTTAGACTAAAGTCCTTTATCAGAAAATTCAACTGTAAATTAGCCACAATGAACAGACTCTGACTTTTGTATTGAAGCATCTAAGCAGTGTGTGCAAAAGTCATTATTATTTATTTATATAGCACCATTAATTCCATGGTGCTGTACATGAGAAGGGGTTACATACAAAGTTATAGATATCGTTAACAGTAAACAAATTTACAATGACAGACTGGTACCGAGGGGAGAGGACCCTGTCCTTGCGGACTTACATTCTACATTATGAAGAGAGGGGGGAGAAGGTGAGCTGTGACATTATTGTGAATAGTGGATCCTGTGTTATCTACTGTATATAGAGATGTTATCAGTCATTGTACAGGAGGAGGAGGTGAGCTGTGACATCATCTATTGTGAATAGTGGATCCTGTGTTATCTACTGTAAATAGAGGTGTTATCAGTCATTGTATAGGAGGAGGAGGTGAGCTGTGATATCACATATTGTGAATGGTGGATCCTGTGTTATCTACTGTATATAGAGGAGTTATTATACAGGAGGAGGTGAGCTGTGACATCACCTATTGTGAATGGTGGATCCTGTGTTATCTACTGTATATAGAGGTGTTATTATACAGGAGGAGGAGGTGAGCTGTGACATCACCTATTGTGAATGGTGGATCCTGTGTTATCTACTGTTTATAGCCGCAGCCGCCGGGCGATAACGTGTGCCGCTACTTAAGAGACGTGAATATTTACCTCTCCACTCCCATAGGCGAGGGGTGAGGAGGCCATGCCCGCCGGGATGGGGGTGAGGAGACCATGCCCACCGGGATGGGGGTGAGGAGGCCATACCCACCGGGACGGGGGGTGAGGAGGCCATGCCCACCAGGACGGGGAGTGAGGAGGCCATGCCCACAAGGATGGGGGGTGAGGAGGCCATGCCCACCAGGACGGGGATGAGGAGGCTATGCCCACCAGGATGGGGATGAGGAGGCCTTGCCCACCAGGATGGGGGGTGAGGAGGCCATGCCCACCAGGATGGGGATGAGGAGGCCATGCCCACCAGGACGGGGATGAGGCCATGCCCACCAGGACGGGGATAAGGAGGCCATGCCCACCAGGACGGGGATGAGGAAGCAATGCCTTCCAAGATAGGGATGAGGAGCCATGCATACCAAGTTTATACTAGAGTCAATAAGTTTTCCCAGTTCTTCGTGGCAAAATCAGGTGCCTCGGCTTAAACTCGGGTCGGCTTATACTCAAGTATATACAGTAAACACCTGATTTAAAAAACAGTTGATTTTCTGGCAACAAATTCCCTTTAATGGTGCAGTGGTCGCATCTTTCATAATGAAGGGGCATAAAGCCTTGTCTTCTGTGCGTGTAGTGCGAGCTCAGAGCATCAGCTCCGGGATCCGCTCTACCAGGCGGCAGCACTTACTTGGCTTTGTGTGGATCCTCCACCTCCAGGTCCCAGACATACAGCTTCCCCACCTGATTTCCAAGTGCAAGCATCTGCAGAGAGAAACATGAATCATCATAAAGCCGCAGATTCTGAATGTCCCCACAAACAATATAAGGAGACTGATATGGAAATTATTTTTTATTTTACCCCATGATCACTTTTTGGTTTTTCAGCTTCGGCTTTTTCAGAACTTTTTTATTTGACTGTTGACAGTCATATGAGGGCTTTTTTTTTTTTTTGAGGGTCGAGATGTTGTGTAGAATGATACCATTATACAGCTGTGTTTTTTTTCTATTTTGGTATACATACGACTGATATTTTTCTTTTTGCATTTTTTTTTTTTTAGCAGAAAATAACAAATCTGACTTTTTTCTCTTTCTGGTATCTAATGTAGGGGTTAAATAATTTTATGATATGACAGATGGGGCAATAAAAAATTATTTTTCTGGGAAGAGAGGAGGTTAGTTATTTAACTAATTAATACCCTCTAGATCACTTAAAGGCACCGGAGGCGGGCAAGCCGGGAAAGGCGGCGGAGGCGGGCAAGCAACCCCTAACAGTCACCTTACCTTTACACTATAGTAAATATATTTAAGATTTTGATACTGGAACCCACCAGCCCCTGCAGATATCCATCCTGCGCTGTATACAAAGAGTCGCTCCCTAACACTAGCAAACATCAGGCGGTATAACAAACCTTTTGCCAGAAGTCCATGGAGAATCTCATGTACCAGATATCGCACTGGCTGTAATCAAACCTCCCCAGGATGGTCACATTAGTTTCGCTTGGCTTGATCTTGTCAATGTCATCCTCCATTTTGCCCGGTTTCCAGCACACAATGGCATTTTCACAGGACTAAAAGGAAAAAAAAAAGTTACTAATTGGAAATGTTATACTGAGTCACCGTCCGTTTAACGATATTGGTATCAGTGCCATAGGACAATGATCCTCGTCTGCTCACGCGAGGTCTATGCCAAGCTATTAATGTTCATCTACATTGGCTTCATGCTGATATTTTTACCTTGGTGCTTGTCTGATAATTCTGCCCAGCCCCCATCTTATTCCTGGTTCTTTCCATGTGCTTCATATACATTGGCTTGTGAAAGTATTCAACTTCTTGGCTTTTTACATATTTTGTTATTTCTGGTGCCAGCAATTCTTTTCATAAGACCCATGCTTAGTGACAGGACGTCCGCCTATGTGCAATCTAAGTGTCACATGTCTGTCAGTATATACACTTTACCTTTTCTGAAAGACCAAGAAGATCTCCAAACACCACGATGAGGACCATGGAGTTCTCCAAACAACACCATGATGATCAAGGAGATCACCAACCACCACCATGAAAAGCAAGGAGATCTCCAAACACCACCATAAAGACCAAGGAGATCTCCAAACACCACCATGAAGACCAAGGAGATCTCCAAACACCACCATGAAGACCAAGGAGAACTCCAAACGCCACCATAAAGACCAAGGAGATCTCCAAACACCACCATGAAGACCAAGGAGATCTCCAAACACCACCATGAAGACCAAGGAGATCTCCAAACACCACCATGAAGACCAAGGAGATCTCCAAATTAGGGACAAAGTTGTTGAGAAGTACAAATCAGGGTTGGGTTATAAAAATATATCCTAATCTCTGATGATCCCCCGGAACACCATCAAATCCATTATCACCAAATAGAAAGAACAAGGTACCAAAACAAAACTGCCAAGAGAGGAGGGCACCCACCAAAACGCTCACCTGGGCAAGGAGGGCATTAATCAGAGAGGCAGAACGGAGACTAGAGGTAACCCTGAAGGAGCTGCAGAGATCCCAAGCAGAGACTAATCTGTTATCTGTCCGTATGACCACAATAAGCCATACACTACATAGAGGTGTCCTTTATGAAAGAGTGGGAAGAAAAAAGCCTTTACTTACACATAAAAATTGTAAGGCTCGTTTTGAGTTTGCTAAAAGACATGTGGGAGATGTGGTCAGATGAGATCAAAATTGAACTTTTTGGCCACCAACGTGAGCACTATGTCTGGCATCAAACCAACACATCTTATCACACCAAGAACACCATCGTAAACAGGGACAATGAAAATGATCTGAATCAAAGGGGAAGATAGGAAGATAGATGGTACGAAATACAGAGATGTTCTTGAGCAAAACTTGTGTCTGTCACTGATTTGAGACTGGGACGGACGTTCAACTGGAAGACTATGACCCAAAGCATACTGCTAAAGCAACACTCGAGTGGTTTAAAGCGAAACATGTAAATGTTTTGGAGTGGCCTAGTCAAAGCCCAGACCTTAATCCAATGAAGAATCTGTGGTTAGACAAGAAGATTGCTGTTCACCAGAGGAAACATCTAACTTGAAAGAGGTGGAAGTTTTGTCTTGAGGAATGGGCCAAAAATTTCAGTGGAAAGTTGTGGAAAGTTCACAGAGACTTATCCAAAGCGACGTGCAGCTGTAATTGCCGCAAAAGAAGTTTCTAGAAAAGGGTGAAATTTCATGATATGAGGTAGCAAAACAAGTAAAATGCCAATGGGGTGAATACTTTTGCAAACCACTGTATAATTTGTGAGGCTTTCACATTGGCCTGAACTTTTGCTATAAACCTTTCCAGAAGATAAAGGGCAATCACATCCATCCTCTCACCTTAGACAATATCAAGTCTCCCAGCCACCTCACACAGTCAACGTAATTTCTGTGAATATCTCTTGTGGAAAAGTCTGGGAAATGGATCTTCTGTGAAATAAATGGTCTGTGGAACAGGAAAAAAAAAAATACAAGGTAAAACCTGCAATCTCTAAAAATACAAGTCACGCTGAGGAACAGATGGAAACGGTGCAACGAACAACGTGAATACCAAGTGCAAGAATATCTTGTGCCAAAACCCTACAAGAGTCTATCAGAACGGCTGAATTTCCAGTCCCAGGTTACATCGGACCATTTAACCAGGCTTTTACATGATTCTGGGCATTAAACTAAGGTCTTCTCCAAAAGCAAAATCCTCAATCTCCCGGCAGCGGCTTTAAGTCTATGGGGCTCCATTAAACAAAAATAAAATGTATGGCACCCAAAAGCAACATCTGGCAGGGTTATGTGAATGTAAGCGAGAGGCCTTCAATGGAGATGTAAGGGGCACTTTCTCCTTGTGGAGACCACCACGCTGGCATAGGATGGCTTCAAGGTGACTTGGAAAGACCTATAGGTCTGGGTGCATTGCCTACACCCACCTAGACCTCAACGTGTAGAGCGGCAGTGCAGAGGTATCAGGACGAGCCCCATAATCACCTGTTTGTTTTGTTGGGATTGTAGTCGTAGGATTCCTTTATGGCGATTTTCATCCTTTTGGAGTTCAGCCGCCACAGTTTGAGGGAGTGATCCATGCCACAAGACATTATCTTCTCCCCTAGAAGATCATAATCCTAGGAAGAGAAAAAATAAATAAAAAAACTTTCTATTTTGTTTTTCTTCCATTTCTGCACTACTTACTGAGATATGATTGAAGTTAAGCCTCTTTCACACTTCAGTCGTGCGAAGTCAGTCAAAATCCGTCAAAGCGTAAAAAAAAACGGATGCACCATTTTTTTTTGGGCAGATCCGCTTTTTTCCCATTGACTGACATTAGTGACGGATTTTGACGGATGGTCGTCCGTTAGATCCGTCAAATGATGGATCCGCCATTATTTTGGCGTCCGTCGGTTGCTGAAAACGTCCACTGCAACGTTTTTTGTGTGCGTAGAAAAGGTGGACCACGACGGTTCCCCGCGTCCGCCGATTTGCATAATGGACGTCTATGGGTGGCGGTTCCGTCTTGATCCGTTTTTGGCGGAATCCGCCAGCGAAACCTTTCTTTGCCAAAAATAGGAAAATCCATTCTGGAGTCTCTCTCTCTCCCATGAAAGAAGGTGCTGCAGCCGGATCTCAAGATCAATGGGGTTCCCAGTGGTCGGGTAGAGAACAATCAGAAGGTTATGCGAATCCTATGGTAGGGATATCTCTTTCAGGCTTAGGCTAGCATCAGATTTACGAGTTTCCCAGCTGCAAGCATCCTGACCAAATCGTCCCATGAGCATATAAGAAGACGGCTGACTTCAGGAGGGGGGAAGAGGAGACCGGCGGCCTGCCCAGACACAGACTGAAGGTGTGAAGTTGGCAATTGCTGGACTGTTGATATCCCGAGCGCTGACTAAAATAATGATAACTTACCGCACTCAGCACTTCATCTCTGTGACCTTCCACGCCGCCGAATATCGCCACGAGCGTGTCCGTCTGTATATTCCACAACCTCAGTGCATGATCTGCAGAAACAACACAACGGTCAGTGAATCTGTAAGAGGCTGTACACGTCACCTGAGGACTTGAGTGACCAAGGTGGAAATAAAGTCCGATCCTGGCGGCTGCAACTGGGCGTCATGGTTTATGGTGCAGCCATACTAGTCACTGCCCACTCATGCACAAAGTCTCACTGGGACGTTCTTCACTGACGTCCTTTCTACATGGTGTCAGATCTGTAGGACCCGTGTATGGTCAGACTTTTCAGCGCTTCCTTTATTACTCACCTTTGCTGACAGATAACAGTAGGTTTGGATCACGTGGATGAAACTTGAGTTCGTTGATTGCATTGCCGTGGCCGACATAGTGCTGCAAATAAAGAAAAATTTTGTATTTTCACGAAAAAAAATGCTAAAAGTGAAAACACTTGTGGATGTAGAGTTGTTCACGTCAGCCCCTCGTACCTTGATACACTGCATAGTGATGGGATTAATAATCCGGATAATCCCCCGTGAGCCGGCCACTGCCAGGAGAGGGTGACTTGTGTTGCTGTCATAAGTCCACGCACAGGTATAAAAGTTCTCATCTGCCTAATTCTTGCAGTTAAGGAGTTAAACTTCCCAAAAAAATCAGGGCAGATTGAGGAGATGATGGTATCTGAGCAATGAACAGTACTAACCCCCATCATCATGACCACCACTATCCCTGAGCCGCCCTCTTGTGTAAAGTTTACTTATAGTGGGCAATACAGTGCCTGCTGTGTAACACTGCCAGCGCCGACCTCTAACCGCAGGAACCAGAGTTGGTTGGCAATCATCGACATTGGCCTTTAAATGGTTTCTTACGTCTGCCCACATGTTAAGAATGTCCATGTGTTATCCCCGTTGCCACTATGAAGTATAAGGGTCTATTTTTTATTCTACATACTGCGATGGTGAAGTATTACAGTACAAGTAATCAATTAAATCACACGTCTCTCCTCCTTTTCCCAATCCAAAAATTAAGATAATTAAATTACACTATAATTTTGGTATCGCCACATCGGTAAATGCCCAATCTGGGAAAGCAAATATAAATTAACCTATACGATAAACGATGTAAATAAGGGGAAAAAAAAAAAAGTTTAAAAAAGCAGAAACGCTGGAATTTTTTTTTTGTGTTACATCAGTTCCACAAAAAGAAAGAAGCAAAAAAAAAAACAAAAAAAAAAAAAAACAGTTAAATATTTTATACAAATAAACCACCATAAAATTGCTACCAGGTAGTTTTGATTAATTCCATAGAAAAAAATAAAAAGAAAAAAGTAGAGTCCAGAATTACATTCTCTCCCCCGCCCCCCATTTAAACCAGACGGTCCCATATGAAGGATACGTCGGCGTCCACGTAGGACTGCAGGAGCCGGATTTCTCCTTGTGAGTGACATTCGTACAGCGTGACCTATAAGGAAGACGAGACTGTGAGAGGTACAGTCAGTGATGTGTGAGGTCTCCCCGAGGAGCCCAGAACCACGGCGAGTGCCGTCACCTACCCTGTTACTGCCCACGGTGGCAAACACCAGCGGGTCGCCCTCCTTACTGTGCCAGTTGAACTGTACTCCGAACAGCGGCTGATTGTGATCTTCCTGCAAAACATATAACACCCCCGGGGGGGTAAGAACTGCAATTACTTCAGGGGGCTGTCACAAAGCAGAGAGAAAGACCCCCGCCTAAATGGAGCAGAGGTCAATCATTCACAGATCTGCTCCAATCATTCATTCTTCATTCAGTCAGTGGCAGCTGTAAGTAAACGTGCTGAAGGCCCCCCCACCCCGTTGCCTCCATCTTGGTCCTCCTCTGAAGCTCAGCCACGTGCCGAGCTTCACAGGAGACTGCAATTTACACTATATACAGCAATACGGTAATACTGTACTAAATAGTCTAAGCGATCAAACAATTGCAGGTTTCAGTCCGCTAAGGGGACTAACACTTAAGGTAAAAATTTCTAAAAATTACATTTAAAATGAAATGGGTCTGCCAATGATTTTTTTTTTTCTAGTTGAAATTTTATAAAGGGTTTCACCCCGGTCAGGTGCAAGGAGGGTGGGCTAATTGTATGCACGGAAAGACGGTGAAAGAAGTGTATTCTTATTTATGTCATTTACCCACAAGAACCTCTGAGTAGAATAATATGATCGCTTTATCTCCGAGCAGACATTCACCATCTTAGACACCCCAAAGGCAACTATGATGTATCCATAACTCAGGCTGATATTATATTTCTTTGGTTTCCCCGAGGCTGAAAATCCTACGCGTGTACCCACAGAAGCGATTTCTGATCCATCCTATACTAGAGACACCATGAGCGTTCTTCAAGAACTGGAAGGATACAACTGGGAACAGCATGCACTACCTGGAAAGGATGTGGATAACCACTAAACTTTAGAACACCCCTTTAAGTGAAAACGCGCCAGTGAACCTGCTATAATGGTCTGACGGGGCGTTCGTAACTCTTTTAGCTGTCTTTTTCTAAGCTCCCTTTAGCTGATTTATGACATCAAAGAGGACTATGCCAGGAAACAAAAGAGCCTGAAAAAGCCAAAAGGCGAAACATTTTATGTAATAAAAATTAAATTTTAGTCCCAAATATACGCATTTAAGAAAAAAAAAAAATTGTCAAAGCCCTTAAAAAGAAGCATCTGTCATCCAGAGCATATATAAACCCAAATCTGGAGAATTACCTTTAAGCTGTTAACACATTTAAATGAGTATTTACACTTCTTCGATCTCCATTTTCCTTTGCCCCAACCTTTCCTCCCGGGGGCATTTGCGGTATTTGTGGGGGTATCTGGTCGTTCTGTGTTGGTGCCACTCTCTATACTGACAGTATCATCCTGTGAAAGGTAAGAAAAAAAAAACAAGACTCAATACATGGCGGACTTATAGGTAAAAAATGCTGCGGAGTTTCAGAGAGAAATTTTCGAAAACCGATCTGTGATCATAGGGAAAGATCTGTGGACTGACTGAAGAAAGGCGTGGAGAAGCTGGGCAGGACACGTGCCCGACTAGTCACATCTCTCCCTATGGCCCCCGGAAATTTTTTCCAACTACGCTTTGCTTCAGGGAACGTCATATTTGGCTCTGATTCATGCATGGACTGGCTGCGGAAGTCACCCTCGAGCCGGCAGAGCCACAGGCAGTCCTTTATTGCGATCTCGGACTTCGGCGTACCGATACTTCACCGGACGATCATTTAATCGTCACCCTTCTTCCATCTATCTGTGCGTGGCGGCCCTTAGATACTGGTCTACCAAAGCTTGTAGAGCCAACACAGAGGAGAAAGCTGCTGTCAGACACCACAGGCAGTGATTGCTGACCTCCACATCCATCTATCTCTGGCAAAAATTAAGAGACCACTGCAAAATATTCAGTTTGTCTGATTTTTCTCTTTATAGGTATACTTTTGAGTGAAATGTGAATTGCTCTTTTATTCTATAAACTACTGACAACATGTCTCCAAATTCCAACCAATAAATTTTGTATTTATTTTCTGAAAATGAGAAATGGTCAAAATAACAAAAAAATGCAGTGCTTGTAGACGTCAAATAATGCAAAGAAAACAAGTTCATGATCATTTAGAAACAACAATACTAATGTTTTAACTCAGGAAGAGTTCAGAAATCAATATTTTGTGGAATAACCATGATTATTAATCACAGTTTTCATGTGTCTTGGCATGCTTTCCGTCAAAAAGATTAAGGTTTGCACCATACCTTACCAAGAATGATTACTCTAGAGCATAGGAATTTCATTGCTGCCATAGAAAAAAATTGAAAAAAGCGCTATATAATGTATATATGAAATATGTATTTGCAAAAATTGCTATGAAAAAAGGAAGGCTCTTAGCGCATACATTGGCCAATATGTGTATGCCCAATTACCATGTCAAGGTGTCCTTCGTAAATTGGGTCCCTGTCCTGTTATGTCACCCCTCTTGGGCAAAAAGCCTACAATTTATGGGGCAGGAATGGACCAGCTAATCTGATTCAAATCACCGGTGGCTATTGGGAGTGAGTGCACATGTCCAAAAAGCTAAATACA
>VIAB01006691.1:0-11934 GCA_009801035.1 Oophaga pumilio | reverse complement strand
ATAATGGCCCCATATACTGCTGCATACTGTATAATGGCCCCACACACATACTGCTGCATACAGTATAATGACCCCACATGATGCTCCATACTGAATAATGGCCTTGCATAAAAAAAAATAAAAAAAAATCCTCACCTCTGCCCGTTCCAAAGCTGATCTCGTCTCTTCATCTATCAATCCTATCTGTGGGCACGCGCGCCATCTCGACAATAGAACCGCCGCCACTCTCCTCAGCCCGCGCGCCATCCCAGTCCTGAGCACACGCGATACCCCGTCCTCAGCACATGCGCAGACTGATGGAACTGCGCGTGGCCCGATGGGAGGTGCAGAGGCCAGAGGAGAGTGGTCGCGGCGCCGGCGCTAGTTATGAGGGTCCAGGAGATTACGAGCGGGCTGAGAGTAGTGGCGGCGCTAGTTTTGGGGAGATGGCGCGTGCCATAGGTTCGCCACTACTGCTCTAGAGCATAGGAATTGCATTGCTGCCATAGAAAAAAATTGAAAAAAAGCGCTATATGGTATATATATGAAATATGTATCAGCAAAAATTGCTATGAAAAAAGGAAGGCTCTTAGTGCATAGATTGGCCAATATATGTATGCCCAATTACCATGTAAAGGTGTCCTACAATTTATAGGGCAGGAATGGACCAGCTAATCTGCTTAAAATCACCTGTGGCAGAGGGTGCAAGACACTGTGGCTTGTACGCCTCTCCAGGTCTCCGTCTAACCATTAGACGACCAGGTGTTGGGTAAAGCTGAAAATTAGACTCATCAGAGTAGATTACCTTACTCCAGTCCTCTATGGTCCAATCCTTATGGTCTTTGGCAAACTTCATCCTTGCTTTCCTTTGCTTCTCATTGATGAAAGGCTTTTTTCTAGCTTTACATGACTTGAGCCCTGCCTCTAGGAACCTGTTACGAACTGTTCTTGCCGTGCACTTCACCCCAGCTGCCATTTTCCATTCCTCTTGTAGGTCACTTGATTTCATCCCTCGGTTGCTGAGTGACATTCGAATAAGATGACAGTCATCCCTGTGAGTGGAGAGGCGTTTGTGCCCTCTGCCGGTCTGTAGCTTTGTTGTCCCCAATGTCTGCTGCTTGACCTTGTTGTAATGGACTGCCGTCTTAGAAATGTTAAGGATGGAGGCAACATGACGCTCACTATATCCTTCTGCTAGTAAAGCCAGAATTGAGCCCTTCTTTTCCGCACTCAAGACTTTTCTTTTCAACTCCTTTGGCATGGTTAAAAGTTATTTTTTCATTTCATTACTTTTGGGATATTACTAGCACTTGTTTTGCCATCCAGCTTGTCCTATTATAAGAGGATTGTGAACACCACAGCAGTGTTTTTGATACTTTCCTTCATTAAATAAGATTTGGTTCAGGTGATCACCTAATCAGAAGCACATTAACTAGAATGAGGTGACCTCTGGTTGGAATTCAGCAGACACTGGAATGGAATGGCTGTCAGACATGTAGAGAAGATGATTTTCATAAAACTGTGCAGTGGTCTCTTAATTTTTGAAAATTATGTGTATATATATATATATATCTGCAAATGATCCAATAGCACGTCTTTACTGAACCTCAGATCACAACTCCAGACTTCAATGGAAGAAAACCCAGCTCCTCGTCATAAGGAAACCACATGGTGGCGTCCCCATTATCTTCCCTCCCCGCCACACAATTTCTGAGTAATATACATTTGCCCTGGTGTTAGTTAGAACTACGGAGTGTAAGATAAAAAGTGTACATTCAAAGTAGTCAAAAAAAGAAGTCACATTTGCCCTAAGGCTGGGGTGACATATCTGGCACAAACTTTGGATACTTGCTGTCACGCGACTATTTGAGAGCTCAGATTTTACTGCAAATAAAACTGTGAGGTGGCAGATAGGCGACTGGTGAAGTGCGACTTGTTACCTGCAGTAAAATCCACGGTGGCTGATACACCTCACTGAGTATAAAGCACAACAACTGTCCATGTTACGGATGGCAGCAATCAGAGGATACAAGTCAGCAGCGCAGTATCCAGGCTGTCACCAAGCATAGAGGACTACTAACTGGATGCAACTGCAGCGACATCGCAGATGTGAGAAGCATCAGATCAGTGCAGTTTTTAGCCTTTAAATTTAACTAGAGAAGATCAAAATAAGATTTACTGGCTGCGGACTAAAGCCTGCAAACCTCCTACCTGACGGCATAAGTGGCGCCTTTTCTGATCATCGAAGAATGATGCCTGCAACCTGCTGCACCGAGTCTAATAATCAGATGTTGGAATGTAGAAGGAGGTTCAAAGGGCGCGGCGGCTATGGACTTCTGACGTACGTAGATGCTGGACCAGGGTCCTGCAAATCCTTTTGATGATATTTTTATTATGCTTTGCTCATATAGCACCAACATACTCCACAGCACTTTACAGACATTATTATCAACCCTTCCTGGGTCTTTATCACAATGGTCGCTGGTAGCCTGGAAGCCATCTTATGACTCCTCCAACCACCTCCTTACCACATGTGCCTTTACTACTTCTTCCCGTACCCTAAGGACCAGTATAACGCCCTCTTATACTATGTGTCCTCACTTATCTCCGATCTCTCTATCCCATAAACTCCTTGCAGATGTTGTTCTTGGTGGGATTTGAACCGAGGACCCCAGTGCTGCAAAGCAACAGTGCTAACCACTGAGCCACCGTGAGCTGCCCACTGTCTAACGCTAATAGAGCCACCGGGCGCTGCCTAATGTACAGCGCTGACCACTGATCCACCGGGCGCTGCCCACTGTACAGCGCTAACCACCGATCCACCGTAAGCTGCCCACTGTACAGCACTATCCACTGATCCACCAAGTGCTGCCCACTGTACAGCGCTAACCACCGATCCACCGTGCAATGCCCACTGTACAGCGCTAACCACCGATCCAGTGCGTTGCCCCCTGTACAGCGCTAACCACCGATTCACCATGCGCTGCACACTGTACAGTGCTAACCACCAATCCACCATGCAATGCCCACTGTACAGCGCTAACCACCGATTCACCATGCGCTGCCCACTGTACAGTGCTAACCACCGATCCACCATGCAATGCCCACTGTACAGTGCTAACCACTGAGCCAACATGTGCTGAATTATCTCTAAATGTACCCCAAAAATATTGCATTCACTGACAGTAAGCAAAGAACTTGGAAACCACTAAAGAAGCACAACTGAAATAAAAGAAAGCTGCAAAGTAATTCCCAATTGATCACATAACACAAAGAAACAGTCTGTAAGAGAGGAACACATATCGCCTCCTTTTCAGAGTTGAAAAATAAAGAGAAAAAAAACATTTGCCAACTCCCGTAACAATCCGGCCAACCTATAAAATGAATTAACTTGTACAGGAAGAATTGGTAAAAAGAGGGAGAAATAAAAGACAATACTGACTTTTTTAAATTATTGTCATTCTTTTGCCCCCCCCCCAAAAAAAATGCATGCCACTAATCTTAAGGTACTGTCAACACTAGGCGAGATCGCTAGCGATATCGCTTAAGCGACACCGCTTTTATGACGCAGCAGCGACATCGTCAGCGATGTCGCTGTGTGTGACATGTAGCAGCGATGTGGCCCCTGCTGCGATGTCGCTGATTGTGCACGAACGTTCTGGGCCGTATTTTGATCGTTGGCGTCCCGCTGGTGAGCCTGAATCGCTGAGTTTGACACCCTTTATGAACGACGAGCGACCTCGTTGGCGACTCATGTCAGCGGCGCAGGCGGTACTAGGTTTTCTTTAGTAACACCCCTCAGCTCCGATTACTCCAACGTTCTAGTCCTGGGGCAAACGCAATAGCGGCACAGACTGGATCGCAGTAGCTGCAAAGCAGAAGGCTAGCAGGACGCAGTATGGAAGGATGCTGGAAATTCGTATGAACCACTTGCGCTCGAAAACAATGGAAGGGAGCGCTAATACGTAGTCTTTTATGACGCGGTCGTCCAATCACAAAGCGAGAGCTGTGACAAACAGTCATGACATATAGTGACCACCAATCTGTGCTGAGGGGAGTGGAAAAGGTTGCTCTCAATCACGCCTATCGAGGTCGGGATCTTTAACAATACATGCTGTGTGACCGGTCAACGACCACAGAGGTCGTCATACAGATCGCTGATACGTCGTTTATGAGATCTTCCTGTTTGGAAGCTACTAGCGACCATATAGCGATGTACAAACGATCTCTGCCAGGTCGTGTCCTTGTCGTGATCGCTGGTGCGATCGCTTAGTGTGACAGTACCTTTACTCCAGTGCCTCTTAAAGGGGTTTACCCCGGGACTTTAACAATAATGGCCTATCCTGTGACACCCCCCACCATCAGCTGTTCTAGCTGTCAGCTGGAACTGCTTAGTGGCAGAGCTGCACAGCTCTATCGACTGTATAGCGGCGCGGTTGAGTACTGCACATCCAATGCCTATTCAAATCAATGGGGGGCGGATGTGCAGTACCCGGCTGCGGCCACTATTCCACTGGTGGAAAAATAAGTTACACCTCTTGGAAAATGGGAAAGAAAAGCGAAAGCGCAAAGAACAAAGAAAATCCTCAGCTCCCTATAGAAGTTTGATTCTTGGGGTCTGGCACCTGTGTGACCTTGACAGATCCTGAATCCTGGCGCATCCGGGACCCTTCTAAAAGAAACGTATGCGGCATCAGACTCTACATATACACCACTCACTGTGGAACCCTCAAGTACCAGCATGTTCTACTAACTGCTCTTCCTCCCAGACCTAAGGAACTACAAGTACCAGCATGTTTTACTAACTGCTCCTCCTCCCAGACCTAAGGAACTACAAGTACCAGCTGCTCCTCCTCCCAGACCTCAGGAACTACAGGTACCAGCATGTTCTACACAATTCCCCTCCCCCCAGACCTGAGGAACTACAAACAACATCACGTTCTACTAACTGCCCCTCCCACTAGACCAGAAGAACTACAAGTACCAGTATGTGCTACTAACTGCTCCTCCCACTAGACCTGAAGAACTACAAGTACCAGCATGTTCTACTAACTGACCCCACACTAGACCTGAAGAACTACAAGTACCAGCATGTTCTACTAACTGCCCCACCCACTAGACCTAAAGAACTACAAGCACCAGTATGTGATACTAACTGCCCCTCCCACTAGACCTGAAGAACTACAAGCACCAGTATGTTCAACTAACTGCTCCTCCCACTAGACCTGAAGAACTACAAGTACCAGTGTGTTCTACTGACCGCCCCTCCCACTAGACCTGAAGAACTAGAAGTAGCAGCATGCCATTATCCCCAGCACTAGAAGTCGCAGCAGTTCTAAACAAGCTGGGAGTAACAGCTAGCCTGTCAGGGCCCTTGTGGCCCCCCGGACACTCCTGAGCTCAGCTATCAGGAGACATGTTATTTCTACAGTAAATGTCACCATATCCCGTGCAGCCCGGTGCCTCCTCCTCCCGCCCCAGCCCCGCACGTCTCCTCTTACGTTTTCATCCCCGGAGAGCTCCGGGTTACTGTTCTCATCGCTGCTCAGCTTCTGCTTCTTGGCCGGCATCTCGTTTCCCGCCGCACGACCGGAAGCGTCAGACATCTTCCAGCGACTCGGCGTGACGTCACTGGGACGCGACGGCGCCCGCTTGGAGCACGTGACAGCCCCAGCGCCCGGCGCCAGCCGCGGTCAGTGCGCATGCGTCGTCCTCAATCTCGCTGTGTCCGATGTGTGAGTGACGTCTCCCTCCCGTGTCTCCTCTGGGGGTCAGAGTGCAGTGGTGGCATTTTTTGGGGGAGGCAAACATGACCTTTTGGACACTTTTTTATTTTTAATTTTTTTTAATTGAGGCCACTTTCCCATTGTTTTTTGGCTTTTATTCTTACGGTGTTAAAAATGACCGATAAAGCGTGATCCTCCCGGTCAGTGCGGTGACGGTGAAACCAACTTGTGCAGTTTTTTCTTTATATATATATTTTAATGCCTGAAAAAAAATCATTTTCTGAGACCTGTAAATTAAAAAAATATTTCTGTCGCTGGCGCACGTTTTCCTGTCCTGTTTTCCGTTTTTATGTTCCCTGTGTACATTTTTTTTACAGCATTCAAAAATGCTGGGTTCGAATCCCACCTAGGACAACATCTGCAAGGAGTTTGTATGTTCTCCCCGTGTTTGCGTGGGTTTCCTCCGGGTATTCCGGTTTCCTCCCACACTCCAAAAACATACTGATAGGGAATCTAGATTGTGAGCCCCATCGGGGACAGCGACGATAATGTGTGTAAAGCGCTGCGGAATATGTTAGCGCTATATAAAAATAAAGATTATTATTTATTATTAATATTGATTTTTTTCCTATTTACCCGTTAATCACCTTTATATTTTCATAGGTCGGACTCTTACGGACGTGGTGATACCGGGGAGAGGGTGGTTGAGTGACGACATTTTTTTCCTAACTTTAGCTTTTAATAATTTGCTTTTTTTTCCAGTTATTTTTCAAAATTGGAGATAAGATTAAAAAAACAAAATGTCCGAGAATGAAAACATAGAAGATGACGCGATATTATCAGCCGGGCCTGACTATCGGGTAAAGGGACGATACGGTGACTGGAGGGTGCCTCTGACTTCTACATCGTGCTGTCGATCGCTGGCCCGGTATCCTCTTATCTACTCCCATAGGCGCGTGTGCACTTACTGTATGGAGCGGGCTCAGGAGCTGAGCCCGTTGCGTACAGCTGGCACCGAGAATAGCGCTAGCTTTGGTCTAAAGAGTTCTACTTCAAAGATTCTGCCGTCTGTCATGCAAGGTGTTAAATACGGGGTAAGGCGAGTCACTTCCAATGTCCATCGCACCCCTAAAATTGAGGGGTGCCAATGGGTTGTCATGACATACAGGTCCCTGTATCAAAACCCCCACCCCCCCAACATGTCTGGCAAGGCTTCATAAGAAATTATAACATTTCAAAGTACATAGCAATACCAGAGTACAGCAGAGTATTGTAAGGTGACAAGTCCCCTAAGGGGACTAATTAAAAGTTAACGATATATTGTGCCATAAAAGATTTGTTAAAAAAAAGTGTTTCCTAATTTCCTTAAAGTTGCTCAGGGGAAGGGTACTGGGACCGTTGATGTGGTATACAGTCATGGCTGAAAGTGGGGACCTCCTGGGTCTCCTACCATTTCATTTCATTCAAATGTTGACGGACAGTTCGCGCTGACACTGATGCACCCTGAGCCTGCAGGACTGCTTGAATTTCTTTGGACCTTGATTGGAGCTCTACCATCCGGACTAACCTGCGTTGCAACCTTTCATCACTATTTCACTGCCGGTCACGTCCTGGGAGATTAGCTACAGTGCCATGGGTTGTAAACTTCTTGATTATGTTGCGCACCATGAACAAAGTAACATCAAGTTCTCCGGAGATGGAAGTGTAACCTTGAGATTGTTGATATTGTTACAACAATTTTGGTTCTCAAGTCCTCAGACAGTTTTCTTCTCCTCTTTCTGTTCTCCATGCTTAGTGTGGCACACACAGACACACAATGCAAAGATTGAGTCACCTCCCCTTTTTATCAGCTTTCAGGTATGATTTTCATATTGCCCCTATTTTGGGGGATTTTGTGTAAAATTACATCCAATTTTTCTTTTCTTCTCTGCTTATTTTGTGTTGTTCCAATACACACAAAGGAAATAAACGTGTATAGCAAAACGTGTAATTGCGATAATTTTCTGGGAGAAATACTTCATTTTCTGGAACAATTTCAAGGATGTCAACACTTTCAGTCATAACTGTAGATAAATATGTGTTGCATTTTAACAAATTTATTAGCATCTGCTCAATTTCTTATTATTTATTGATTACAACCAAAATCACCAAACATTGATGAATGGATTACAGGGGTTGTCCGGCCTCAGGCAACAAGTCTGCAATGACTCTGTGTGACTGCAGACTTGTGAATACTCACACCGCGCACTGTGAGGATTGTCTGATGTTGGCGCTGGGTGATTTGTATACACCTGGTCACATTCAGACTAAATGTGTTAGCATTGAGGGAGGCCAAGCACGTTAGTAGGCACATAACCGCATGTATATCAATCACATACTTATGGTTACGTGCACCATTACTGGAGAATCCTCAAAGCACTTGCAATGTGAGGATTTGCAAGTCTGTAGTCACATAGGCTACAAGTCTGCACTAACTAAGAAAAGAAAACCCCTTTAATAAAATGCAACTAATCTGTAGGTTCGAAAAAATATCTAGTTGGGAATCCTCGGCCATGTTCTTTAGATACATGGCAGTCTTGGATATATTGGTACGCTGAGGCTCAATTCCAGCAAGGAGTTTTCGATATTGTCGGATAGAGCACTTTGGCAATTTACTGCTTATTAAAATTTGCAGCCTTTCTTGAGATATTAACACTTTTCTTTCGTTTGCAGATTGTTGCCTAGGAGACCGACCACCGCTGCTGTTTAGCTTGTAAGATTAAGAGAAAACAGTGCAATCTAGTGATTTCCCTCCCCCCACCACCCCCAGCTTTAAGACGAGTGCTTACAAGATCAATATGGAAGAACTTGCGCATGTTCTGTTGTTTAGCAGCGGTGGTCGGTATCCAAGGCAACAAGCTGTAAACGAAAGATAAGTGTTAATATCTCAAGAAGGGATGAAAATTTTAATTAACAGTAAATTACAAAACTGCTTATATTTACAAGCGCTACCTGACAAGACCCATTTATTAAGGTAGTAAAAAAAAAACCTTTGAGGCTGCCATGTCTGTTTATGTTTTATCTGTCGCAGATATCAAGATGTCAGATATCAAGCCTCATAGAGGAAGTTGGTTCATTAATGCTACCGGCGCAAGTACACCTGATGAACTCGACCTGGTGCCAGTGCGCCAACTGTATATCGCTGCCCACCGAGAAGGAGTCGGTCTGCTGTAAAGAGATTGAGAAAGTCAAGAGTGAGTTACAAGGCCGGGCCTGTATCACCGAACACCCGATCTTCAAGCTGTTTTGCCAAAATGAGGAAGTTGTCAATATCATGCTACGCTGTTATGTTACGGTAACTGAGGAGTGCAGGAAAAAAGGCAATACACCAGAGAAGTTGGAAACTATGAGATTGCAGTACCCTGACTAACCACCGCAACTAGAGGCAGCCGTGGAGCGTTCCTACGATGGTCCTAGACGCCTCGTCACAGCCTGAGAAACTATCTACACCTGCAGATAGAAATAGGAAAGCTATCTGCCCCGGAGCAGAACCCCAAAGACAATAGGAAGCCCCCAAACATGTAATGGCGGTTAGACAAGAGGAAACACAAACACAGTAAGAAAATAGAATGAGCAAACGCTGGGGCCCAAACTATCTAAATAGAAAAGGATAGGAAGGGTACTTACTGCAATCTCCAAAAACCCTGAAAATAAACCAACTCTACTAATTTCAAAAACACCTGAGATCACACGACCTCTACCACCTAAATTAGCTCTCTTGGTGCAGCAAAAAGAAAACAGCAGCCACTGAAATTAAACTGGAAAAAGCAAAAGTACTTACATCAGTGGCTGTACAAAACTGAGAGGGCAAAAGCCCCCAGAAGGGACCAGAAGGTCCCCACAGAAAAGCAGGACAAAATACAAAAATATAGCAAAAACACAAAATAAGAAAATGTCTTATCTGAAAGCAGGAGATGCAGACACGACACAGCAGGCTACAAGGGAAACTGGAAAGAAGGATTCAGACCAGAACAATTGATCACCGGCAACCCTGATGGGGAAATGACTCCCTTATATAGGACCAATCCGTAGCACCTGATACCCAGTCACAATCCTCATCAGTACCATCTGCAACCACCAGAGGGAGCCTCTGCTCCGAACTCATCCCAAACCAATTCACAACACTACGCATCATTCACCGATTTCCACCTCCGGCCGCAGAGAAAAATAGGTAATTAGTTATTTAAAGGGAACCTGTCAGCAGGATTGTGCACAGTAACCTACAGACAGTGTCAGGTCGGCGCCGTTATACTGATTGCAATGATACCTGGTGATGAAATCCGTCTTGTGGTTGTTGTGGAATCTTTATTTTCAGTTTTGTGTTAATGATATGCTCGTGCTCCGGGGCGGCCTGTGGGGGGGTCTTTTTGTGGTGCTCTGATTAGGTATTAATAATGCAGACTGCTGACAGGTCGCCGATCCCTCACTGACCTGCCCCCTAGTTTGCATAATAAATATCTGTACATAATGAAGAAAAAAAAAAACCTTCTGCAGGCAGGTGCCAGCGCTGCAGAATAATTGTATGTTTAGTGTCCTAGTAATCACTGTTCTTGATGTCATTGAGCAAGTACAAAAATAAAAAAAGAAATCAATTTACATTTTTTTTTTTCTGGACAATTTCTCTTTTTTTAAATATATTTTTTATTAAATGCAGCCACTTTTATTTACCAAACAGTGTATTGGAAAATGGTATAAAAAAAATTCCTTGGAAATTGAAATAAAAAAAAAATAACTAGAAATTCTTTATGGCACTTACTGATTTGATTTCAGCATTTTCCAAATCTAGCTTCTTATTTAGGTTTTGCTTGTTAAAAAAAAAAACACTTTTTTTTTCTGAGAGGAGCTGTATTTTTGTTTGTACCATTTCCTGGCACATGTGACTTTTTGATTGTTTTTATTCCGTTTTTTTGGGTTTAGGGGGAGGAATGTGACCAAAACAATAATCCCTTTTTTTTTCTTTGATGGATAATTGACGATATATCATGTGCTTAGACCTCTATGAAAGTGATGCTACCAAATAGGATTTTTTACTTTTTGATAGTTTTTTTTTTCCCTGATGGGTATCTGTGGCAGGTTTGCTACCGCACCTTTTCTGCTTGGATATACGGCTACCGGGAAGAGGGAGATGAGAGACCGATCCCGGCCTGTGTGGTCCATAAAGTCAGAAGCGCCTTCCCGAGTCTTCAGAATGTCTTCACCGGGTTCCGATTCACCGGGGCCCCTCCTGCGGAATCTATGGCGTGGGAGTGAATATTTTTGTATTTTCTCATAAGTCACTGTTTATGTTGATGTTATCATAGGTGACTGTTCCATAAAGTTGATTTTTTTTTTTTGCTTTATTATGTTGATGGTTTAAAGGTTTTATCACCTTCACACAGAAAGTTTGTTTATTTGCTTCCTAAATTTACAGTTAGGCAACTTTCTAAATAGTGTTCATTATACTTTTTCTACCATTTTGCCCCTGCAGAGTGTCTGTAGCAATCATTCTATCCCCATCATGGTTTGTCAGCCTGTGGAAAAAGTACGGTAAATGAGCACCGGTTATCGTGTATTTAGTCGCTTTTTTATTGGCCTGCAACAGTCCTGTGTAAATGGACCAATGGAGTTAAGTCAGAATCACACAAGTGTGTTTTTTGTAGTCCGAGTGTGGACCATGCTGCACAGACCGGTCATGGATCTCCAGAACCAAACTCAACAGCCTTATATGAATACATGAGACTGTCAGAGTTAGGAGACCAGTGGAAGGACCTTGCATCGCGGTCTATACTTGGACCACTAATTAAGAATCCATCCTTAGCATGAGGAAGAGGGTTGTACACAAATCTGTAATGAATAGGGTGGAAAGTGTTTTGGAAGGAACAGGAAATAGGCTATAGACAAGGAGAGGAAAGTACAGTATTGGAGCTATACATAGACCCAGACCTCACATTCAGCCTATATTACTGGGAGAGACACACAGACCTCACATCCAGCCTATATTACTGGGAGACACAGACCTCACATCCAGCCTATATTACTGGGAGAGACACACAGGTCTTACATCCAGACTATATTCTTGGGAGAGACACCCAGATCTTACATCCAGCCTATATTACTGGGAGAGGCACACAGAGCTCACATCGAGCCTATATTACTGGGAGATACATACAGAGCTCACATCCAGCCTATATTACTGGGAGAGGCACACAAA